>BLBF01000049.1:2511626-2528870 GCA_015471245.1 Laticauda colubrina | reverse complement strand
AAAGAAAGAAAGAAAGAAAGAAAGAAAGAAAGAAAGAAAGAAAGAAAATCCTCATTTATCATGGGCCATTTTTTCTTCAAGTATCAGTGCACCTTTAAAATTAAAATTACTAAAAAACCACATAAAAATTAGCAGATTAAAAGTAGTTCTCACATAACACATCATCAACCAACATTTTCAATCAGTAGATAATGCCATGAAACCCAAAGATCTCTCAAGGAGTATTTAAGGAAGTGAAAGTCAGAGGAATCAGCTAAAAACAAAAGCAAAACTGAGAATGGGAGCAGAAAATAAACATGTTAAGTCATGGAGGGAGGCAACGTTCAGTGAGGCTTAACATATGCAGCAGTAATCTATTTAGATAAAATTAGTAGAAACAATTATGAAATACACACTGGATTTTGTAAAGTGCCTCCAGATTATAAACATTCATAAAGCCAGTATAACAATCAAAAGGCCAGACTAGAACTGGTCTCCCTGATATACAGTATTTAAAGAAAATAACAGAGTTGGTTTATGAGGTTTTTTTTTAGTATTGTAAACTTTAACAAAACATTTTTCTAATAAGCAGTTAGTTCTTCCATATTCTGCTGAATGTGATGGCCTTGTCACCTCTTTTCATAAAACAAAAACAAAAAGCTGAGTACCTCAATGTCAAGAACCAGTACTTCCTATGAACTCCTTTTTAAGGAATATAAAATGCCTTCTTTGGTCTTTACTTTTTTTCCCCTTTAAAAATATATTTTTAAAAAGAGGGTCATGACACATACGAAAGATGATATAGAAGGCAAGCTGCAAGGGCATATATGCAAACTATAATTGATTGCTGTGCTCATCTTATTCCATTCTCAAATGGTTCAACAATTTAGCAGACGAGAAGAGAAAGTAATCAGAAATGTGACTTGTGACATTTTGAATCAAGTAAAATAAGTAACCATATCCAACAAACAAAAAGAGAGAAATATTGGGCACCAGGGATTATGAAGCTAATATTTAACAGAAATACAAGTTTGCACATAAAAATATGGGAGATGCTTAGGTATCACTTTCATAACCAAGCATACATTAGCTGTAGGATTCTATTGCTATCGCATTTATTTAAATTAGAGATAAAATCTATTTAATGTTGGGTTAGAACAGGGGCCTCCAAACTGGGCAACTTTAAGATTAGTGGACTTCAATTCTCTAACCAGCATGAATTCTGGAAGTTGAAGTCCACAAGTCTTAAAGTCTGGAGACCCCTGAGCTAGAATAACACGGGTAATACATTTGAAAACTTCAAGCATATTCATGGGAGCAAAAAGCAGTGAAACTAAATTATACAAAGGAAAGATTAGGTAAAATGAAAATGGGGAGAACCTGTAAAATTTTAGACCAGCAGTCTTGAAACTGGAGATATCTGAAAAATATTTTTCAATATGAAAAATCAGTGCAGAATTCTCTCGCAAATGTTTCAAGTAATGTCTTGTCACCTTGTCACTGACTTTTCTCTTTTAAATGCAATAAAGAGCTTATAATTTCACGATAATCTTAAGAGTATGTTGATGTCATGTTGAGCCCTGGATGATCCCCATGTAACTGTAAATTGCTAGGAATGTAGTTTGTGACTGTCATGGGTTTAGATTTAATATTTCTCAGATTTACTATATGCAATGTTCTTTTTTCCTCCTATAAATTCAGAGTGGAAGTAATAATTCAATTTTATTCTGTTGTGGTCAGATCTCACTTCAACCATATGTTACAAGAACAAACACATCTTATGAAATGTTCAAGTGAACAGGTTTGGAGAAAGGCAAGATACTCTCTGACAGAAAAACTGAAGGAGCAGAGATGTTTAGATAGAAGAACACTAAGAGATAATGTAACAGTACTCCCAATTCCTAAAGGCCGTCACACTGGCCGACGGATGCAAAATGTTTGTAAAAAGGACACAGCGGACGAGAAAAATATTCCATCCGTTGTTATCCGCTCTCAAAAGTGCCTCGAATTTGAATAACCAGAGCGGACAACACGGAAAGGAATGGACAGGGGGGAGGACGTAGGGTGGATGGAAAGCGGATGCTCCACGGAAGCCTAGCGGATGGCACATCCGTAAGGCTTCCGGGGCAGCACAGCAAAGCGGACGCGGAACGGATAGAGCGGATGCCAAGCGGATGAAGCGGATGCAGAGCGGAAGCCTAGCGGAAGCCTAGCGTTCACTGCGCATGCGGGGAGGATGCATTGCGTCAGCCCCGCGGATATAAAGGGAAGCAGCTCCCAAGCAGATCATCATTCAGAGGAAAGACCTGCTTCCAGACACAGCTTGCCAGCCAGCCAGCCAGCCAGCAAGCCCACAACCATGGGGAAGAAGAGAAAGCCTCAGCGATCTGCTGCCAGCCCTGGCAAGAGGGACAGGGCCACCCTCCCACCCCCTGGCCCTCACTCTGCTTCTGCAGCACGGGCTCGCTCTTATGGGGCTGGGGCTTCTGCTGATGCTGCTTCTGGAGGAGCTGATGATGCTGCTTCTGGCGGTGGTGCTTCTGCTGGTGCTTACTCTGCTGATGCTGCTTCTGGTGGTGGTGCTTCTGCTGGTGCTTACTCTGCTGGCACAGCTCCTGGTGCTGGTGCTTCTGCTGGCGCTGCTCCTGGTGCTGGTGCTTCTGCTGGTGCTTAACTCTGCTGGCGTAGCTCCTCGTCCTGCTGGTGCTGCTGGCGCTGCTGGTGCTTACTCTGCTGCTGCTGATCCTGGTCCTGCTGGTGCTCCTGGTGCTTACTCTGCTGCTGCTGATCCTGATCCTGCTGGTGCTGCTGGTGCTGCTGGTGGTGGTGTGGAGGAGCAGCCCCTACAACCTTGAAGCCCCTCTGATTAGGGCCCATATGGTCCTGCCAAAGGGAGGAAGAGGCAGACGCGAGAACGGGAGAGGAGGCAATACAACATAGAAGAGGAACATGAGGATGAGGTGCTGGAGTGGCTGAGAGAGAACGAATTATCTATGGCGGAAGGGACACAGGTTCTATAGGGACACCAAAAGGAAGCAGGCTGCTTGGAGAGAGAAGGCAGAGAGCCTGGGCTACACTTCAGAGGTGCTCCTCGGCTGGTGGAAGCACATGCACACCTAGTACAGGAAGCTGCACCTCAAGAAATCTGGCCAGGCGGCGGTCAAGCTGACGGACAGAGAGACCTACGTGATGGCCAAGTGCAGCTTCCTGGAGGGTGTGATCCGCCACCGAGGAGCAGCCCCTCTCACAACCCTCTCTCTCAGGCAGCCTGCTGAGAGCCAGTCCTCTTCCGGCAGAGAGTCAGCTCCTGTCTCCAGGCAGGTATCTGTGGAGCGTGCCACGACGGAGAAGCCCCCGACAGCTGTACTACCCATGGCGGAGCGCGTGGAGGACCCCCTGACGCAGTGGGAGAAAGGAGACGGCACTTCCACCACAGCCCAACCCGCATCCACCCCCAGCTCCACCTCCACAGAAAGGCAAAAACTTTTTGAGCGGATAGAACTTCAGTCGACGGATGCTGGATGGACAGGAAGAAAAACGGACGCAGTGAGTACAGAACGGATGAATCGCATTAACCAACAGATGGCAAGTGTTTCTCTCCATTTTACATCCTCTTTCCATCCATTGGTGCAGTGTGACATGGGCTTAAAAGACAGAAAGATCATCAGATATATTTCATATTCTTCCAAAGTGCAGAATAATGAAGTTATGTTATAGAAAGGCAGATTCCAACTAAACATTAAGAAAAACTTCCTGGCCAGAAGGCACTGCGGGCTTCCTTTCACTGTGTGTATAGTTAAAGAACTGTGAAGACTTTTATTTGATCTTTGCCTAAAAAAATAAAATATTCCAACATGTGACTCTATGAGGGTATCAAGTTGTCCCAGGAGAAGTAGAAGGAGTAATGGCCAAAGACCACACGATGCAGGAACTGAATTCTTGTCACCTGTTCCAAGCACTAAAATCACAGTGCTGTACTATAGTCATTTACATATAGTCCTCAACTTACAATAATTTATCTAGTGACCAATGGTCATGTTATCAAAATTTAGCCACTTGGCAACTAGCTTGTATTTATAATGGTTTCAGTGTTGTAGGGTCATGTGATTACCTTTTCCAACCTTCTGAAAAGCAAGATTTATTTAACAATTATGCTACTAACTTATAATGATTCACTTAACTGTTTTGCTTAGCAACAGAAATTTTGGGCTCAATTGTGATCATTAGTCAAGGACTTCCTGTACGCTAATAATGGAATAATCTGATTACATGATCGGGGAATTTTATTCTTTGGGATATAAGGGAAAGTTTAGACAAGTTTAGACTTATCTAAACCTGTGAAATAAATTCCTTCACACCAATTCTGCTGTTCAAATTCAAAAACATATTACTGCAATATACATAGCACATTCACTTTTCAGAAGCAGTTTGGGTTGTTCAATTACGATTTATATTTCCATGTAAAGAATTTAGTTATTAGAAATAATAGCAGAGATTGAAAACCAAAGGTGAAATTCTTCAAAGCATTTTTTTATCCTGTTGAGTTTTTGATTCATCTACCTATGTAGACATATGCGCAAAAATAAATATAAAGCAAAGTAGAAAAGAATGTTATTTTTTTTCTAATCAATGAAGAAAATCATTTCTCATTTATAGCCTAACCCTTAAAAATGAATACTAAGGATGAAAAGAATAGATTATTCCTTCTCTTATCAAGAACATATAAAATTCCATCTTCCTTTGCAAAATTTTCCCCTTTTATCTATCTTTCAAGAGATTATGACTCTCAAACTCTTACTGGTGACAATATATTTTAACATGGGAAAGGTAACAGTTTTTAGTCCCCTGAGTTCACAGGCTAGTTACTTGAACCTGCAAGTTATACATTTTCTCATTTTAAAACTGAGAAATCATTTACTAAACAGAAATGAATGGATTCTTTAACTTTCTGGTTGATGAAGAAAGTCTTGAGCATCCATTTTCCTCATTTTGTCATTCTCTGCAGCAGAAAAAGTAACCATAAAAGCTGGCTAATAATCACACGGAAGAGTTGTTGTAGCCCATGTGCATAATTAAACTATACATCTAAACAATAGTTGTGTCCTACTGATGAAAGGAGCAAGCATGGACCACAAAATACAATATAGTTTCTGGCAGGCAACTGTGCTATTTCAATTTGATAGAAATTACTCCATCAAAGGAAGAAGGTAAATTTACTGAGATTTGATACATGGATCACAATGAACCATTCTTTAGTTTAAAATGGTTTGGATGAGACATTAATGAAAATTTCACCTTAGGTTAAACCTTAAACAATGATGACCAATCAGAATGAATACATTTTGGCAAAAATTATGTTCTAAGAATCAGAAATACTTCTTTCCATTTCCATTTAATTTGTATTTTATTTGATAATAAAAGCAGATATAAAGCACGAAAGCCAATTCATCAAGTTCTCTTTCCTAAGTAAATTCACCCAGGAACTTTTCTGCTTTATATAGGTAGTCCTCTACTTACAACAGTTCATTTACAGACCATTCAAAAAGTTACAACAGCACTGAAAAAAAATACTTGACCATTTTTCATATTTATAATCTTTGTAGAATCCCATGTGATCAAAATTCATATGTTTGGCAACTGCCTCATACTTATGACCATTGCTGTGCCCAGTGGTGGGATTCAATTTTTTTTCACTACCAGTTCTGTGGGCATGGCTTGGTAGGTGTGCCATGGCTTCATGGGTGTGGCTTGTAAGTGTGGCAGGGGAAGGATACTGTAAAATCTCCATTCTTTCCCCATCCCACTAAACTGCTTTCCAGCTCCTGTGCAGGGCAACCAAAGAAGGCCCAGCGAATCAGCTGGGACTCGGGATGCAGAGAATAAATGGGGGTAGGGACAGTCAGAGGTGGTATCTGCTAGTTCTCCAAACTACTCAAAATTTCCACTACTGGTTCTCCAAAACTGGTCAGAACCTGATGAATACTACCTCTGCTGTGTCCCAAGGTCATGTGATTACTTTTTAAGACCTTCTGACATGCAAAATCAATGGGAAAGCCAGATTCACTTAACAACCATGTTACTCACTTATCGACTGTAGTGATTCACTTAAAAACTGTGGCCTGAAAGGTCATAAAATGGGAGAAAACTCACACTTAACAATAGATATTTTGGGTTAAATTGTGACTGTATGTCAAGGACTATCTATATTTTTTTATACCTATGACTGTATATTAGCAGAAAATGAATATTATGGAAGATTTTAAGCAGTTTGGTATGTTTGACAGGGAACCAAATTACAGAACAATTCTATATATCACAAATACTGCCTACCTACACCCACTAATTGAATAGCAAGTTTCATTTGATGCAGAATACTTCTCAGTTGTGCTTCAATAGATTGTAGAATATGACCAACCTGACTGCTTTAAATTTAATCAAGCTTCGTTCAACAACCCTCAAAAACATTGCTATTCAGACTTCCGGTGGTGGAATCGAGGACGGACTGGAGACTGCAATCGTGCGTGTCTTCGAAGAATCCATGCCGTTCTCATTAAAGGGCTCTGAACAGGGCTAGAACCACCTTGGAGGAATGGGGAAAAAGGGGGAGACCACCTGTCAGGTTGAAGGGAGCCGCATCTCCCCTCCCTGGCAAAACTCCCCCTGAAGACAGGCTGCAGCGGTGGCTAAATATGGCCACCCTGAAGACAGAGAGCTATCCAGAACAAAGATTGTGCAAGAGCAGTGAAGAAACAGACAGTGTAGAGACTAGGCAAACTAGGTGCAATATCTGAATATAAAGGTACCCCGGATTTAAAGTTTTAAGAGGCTTATAAGAAAGATTGGAAAAGCGGCGACCAGAGGGGGGGGGGGAAATTGGACATAAGTTAAAGTGGCTTTGAACTTTAAAAAGAGTTAAATTGAAAGAGGAAGCTAGAAAAAAATATCTGCTTAAATTGATTTATATCAAACTATATGATATTGGCACTAAACAGGCACAATTAAAAGCTGAATTTGAAAAAAGAAATACTTAACCATTGGACTTATTGGATAATTGAAACTTAAAAGGGAAAGGAAGTGAAAAGAAAAGGTGGAACTTGGACAGCAGAGAGTGCCACCTAATGGTAAAGGAAAAATTTCAGTAACTCCTTAAAAAGTGTTTGGTTCTCTAAAAATTGGAACTTGATACAAAGAAGAACTTTGATACAATAAGATATAGAAACCCTGAAAAGTGAAATTAACATGTTATAAAGGAAGAAGAAAGAAGCTTGAGCTCTGAGAATACTAGATGACTTCGAGAAAAATTTAAAATTCAACAAAAGGAACTTAATAATAAAAACATATAAACATTGGACTATTTTGACCCTGGAAAATTGAAACAGGATATAACAGAAGTGGATGACTAGAAGCTAGTTTAAATAAACTATTGGACAATCAGACTGGACTTAAAAACTGAAGAAAGAGACAAAAGAAAAACTAAAATTGAAAGAGGTGCACAAAAATGGCAGAATTTTGCTTGGAAATAAAACCAGACTTAAGAAGTATAATGGAAATGATATGTGAAAGAGTGGAATTGTGCAGTATTGCCTTACAAATTTTAGAAATGGCGATGTTAGAGAACAAGGAACAAGAAGGAGATCCAGAAGGGGAGGAGTTGATTAGAGAAGAGGTCAGTCTCAATGAACAAATGGAGTACCGAATGTTAAAACAAGGGGGGGAACAGAAATCAAAACTTGGAAGTTTGAGGGGACAATTAAAGACATAACTGTTTGGAAAGTCAAACAAAGAAAAAGAAAACAGCAGAAAAAGGAATTACAGGAGAAAGCTCAAAAGAGGGAAGGGGATAAAAATTGGAGTCAAAAATGGAGGGGGAAAATAAAGGAAAAGGGGAATAAGGGAAAGGACCAGAAAAGAAGGGGAGATAGAAAGCCCCCCCCCAAAAAAAAAAATGAAAAAAAGCCAGATGGCTTGAAGACCTAAAGATAATGGGTAGATAAAGAATAAGAAAGGGGATTTTGCAAGGTAATGTATAGCGAGGTATAACTTGGATTTTTTAAAAATGGAATGATTGGAACTGATGTTTTTTTGCGATCTGATTATTTTTTAAGAATGATGGTTAAACTATAATTGGAATAAATGTAAAAGTGAGAAACTATTGTAAGAATGTTAATTAAATTAAATTAAATTAAGAATATACCTAAAATGAACTATGAGAATTGTACTAAAAAGATTAATATCAGTTTCTATAATTAGCTGAAAAAAATAATGTATTTGAAATAATAAATGACTTAGAAGTTAATGGAAAGAATACCATGTGGAATCTAACCTAACATGTATATATGATATGTAGTGTTTAGGTGATAACTACTGAATAATGAAACAAGAGTATGCGATGAAATTGAAAATATGGCAGATAAAAGTATAATGATCATATATTAAGAAATAAGAATTTTAAGATATTATATAAAAAGATATGAATATAATTAAAGAAAAATGGAATAAGTTATGAATTGAAATAGATAAAGTGTGAATGAGAATATTTGTGAAAATTTACAGAAAATGGAAAATGTAATTATATAAGAAACTGAATATGAAAGATAAATATGTAATTATGGTCATGTTTGTATGGAAATGTAAAAACCTGAAACCAAATTGTTCACCAAAAGAGATGTTTGAAAAAGATAAAAATAAAAAACTTTTTACAAAAAAAAAATCATTTGTTCATTAAATCAGAAAGCTTTTAAAATGTCTTGGAAAAAGGCTGGGATGATTTATGACACTAAGGTGTCATAAAGTGTGATGTCATTTTGTGGAAACTTCATGATGATGTCAATGTAAGTTGCCAGGAGCTGAGCTCAACATTAAAGTGATTTTATTTTTACTTGATTTCTGAAATAACAAGTGTTGGATTCCTTCCTTCATATTCTTATCACATAAAGTGATAAGAATGATAAGAATGATAAAAGTGATTTTTTCCATAAAGTCAATCAAGTCCCATAATTCTTTGGTCAAGGAATTACATATCACATAGGTTCATTTAAAAAAAATAATCCAACATTTTACACCAAAGCAATCTCATTAATGTTCTTTTCTTAAATTGGTATTCATAAATAACACAGACCACTACATTTCTATGACAGTCAAAGGAAATTTCCATTGAAAATTTAATTGTATAAAGTGAACCAATTGTTTCAGTTCATAAACTTGGTTTGGGACATACAGAATCCTTTACCGGTCGAGCAAATAGTGGCTATGCAGTAGCATTGAAAGAAAGCTCAGTTCAAAGTTTTTCTCCCCCTTCATCCTCCATCCACCCACAAGCTTTGGCATTTCATGTTAGACAGTGCTAGCATTTAAAAAAACTTCTGATACTCATTCAGAAGTTATACAGCAAATATATATTCTAGCTAAGGAACAATAAAACATTATCGTTTTCTACAGAAATTAATGTACAATAAAGTTACTTTACTAAGAAGTTCATTAATTATACTTATTTCAGAATTGAATACTGAATATTAACAGCACTTACAGTAATTCAAAGACATAGTCATAAAAGAAGACTCATTATTTATTCTTTAGGTATTAAAACCATTAAACACATTTTACAAAAGTTTAAAATGTGCCAAAATTTATTTTCTGAGAAGAACCAGCCTTTTTATTTATTTAAAAGTTTTTAAAGCTGACTTTGAAATACAGAGGAAATACAGAAAACAGAAAACTGATTTTCTGTATTCCTTTAAGAAGCAACTTGATGGAAACATAGCATACACAATTCCCACAGAATCCCTACATGGTGTTATACTAATAATATCACAGTAAACATGCACAATAAATTTGCCAATGAAATGTATTCTTTTTGTCATAAAAGGGCTCAGAACTAATCTAAGAATGGGAATATACTGATTCCGCTCTCATTTAATCTTTGGTTTATCCCTCTTGAGACATTGTTAAGTAGTTAAAAGTTTTTGTATGGGATGGAAAGATGTTTCAATATTATCCGTCTAATCCTTTGTTCCCAGGCTTAACTTGTATGTTGTGCTGATACATCAACAACCATGTCAGAGGTGGAATTCAGCAGGTTCTCACCAGTTCTGGAGAACCAGTAGCAGAAATTTTGAGTAGTTTGAAGAACCGGCAAATACCATCTCTGACTGGCCCCGCCCCCCGAGTCCCAGCTGGATCTTCTTTTGTTACCCTGCACAGGAGAACAGAGTTGGAAAGCAGGTCAGTGGGGTGGGGAGGGAATGAGGTTTTGCAGGAACCTTCCCCTGCCACATCCACCAAGCCACGCCCACCAAGTCATGCCCACAGAACTGGTGGTAAAAAAAATCTGAATCCCACCAATGAACCATGCCTTTTTCAAGAGGCAACTGGACTTTCTACATTTTTCCTTGAAAACATTTCACTTCTCATTGAAGAAGCTTCCTCAGAACCGAAGAAGCTTCTTGGATGAGAAGCGAAACATGTGCAAGGGAAAACAAAGAAAGTCCAGTTGCCTCTTGAAAAGCAGCTTTGGGACAACCATGACCTGGATAACTGAGAATCTCCATAGACAATATTGGTATTATTCTCCAGTGAAGTGGACACATTTCCTTCCCTATTCCCACATTATCTTCCTTTGCTTTGTCCCTTGGAAAAAGTGAAGGTAGTCCCCAATGACTGTTGGCACTGATTTTATAACAATTTTTACCTTCCCTTCCTAGCAATAATTCATCAATATTTGAACTTTTCCTTCATTATTCTTTAAAAGGTATGCATTTTCAGCACATTTTTCATAAGGGGAAAACATATAAATCAGTGCCCATTTCCTGAGAAAGTTTTTTTTAATTTATGTTTTCCCCCTCTGTCTTTTTAGAGCAAAGATTTCTACTTTGGTTTTGCTCAGTTTCTTTAGACAGAAATGGCTACTGGTGGTTAAAAAAAAAACTTGAACAGGAAGCAATGATTACAAAAAGGGATGTTACTGTCACCTATTAAGCACCTAAATTCCTTATTGTTACTTGACAAGGTACAGCTAATACAAAATCTAACCCATTTGACTTAGGAAGCGTAGTAAACCATTACCAACTGTGCTCAATCTTTAACTATCTTGCATTAACAAACATCATTCCTTCAAACAGAAGGTCACGTTAAACACTATACCCATGGCGGGTACAAATATGGTCAGTTCATCCTTTTAAGCTCTGCTAAGTAATATAAGCCACATCCTCACTTGAACTCCTGCATTATAGCATACACACAATTTAACACTTAGCTTTCGTTTCTGAGATGTCAACTGTGCAAATCTCACTGTTTTGACTTTAGTCTTTGATAATATTGTATGATCCTTACGTGTTGTACCGGTTAAATATGTTAAATAAGTATTTTATTTAATTCATAACTTTCGTACTATAAAGCTACAAATTAAACTAAGATGACTTGAACACAGATATCTAATGATAATTTTGTGCCTGTGTAATGCTGTTGGCACTTTTTCTTAAATAGCACCGGCACACAAAATTCATAATGAGTAGGAGGCTGATGTGTGTGTTTTACAATACTGCATCAATTAATTTAACTAGTTTAGAGAGGAAGGTGATTTTCATGCCATAAGCTTCTGGAAGCATGTTTTCCCACCCCTGTCTTTCAGAGAAACACCTGATGTTTCTGCCAATGGATTCAGTGATCTGTTCTTTTTTAATATGCATTGCAATATAGGAAACACCCACCAACTTCCTCAACTTCTTCAGAGCCACCATTAACAGTGAGAGAAAAGGCCTGTTTTTTTTTTTAACCTATCTAATGCATGACAAGAAACTATGCCAAAAGTCTGCTTCAACAACCTGGGAAGGGAGGGAAGAAAGATAGGAGCTAATCTATAGCAACAGTTCCCTAAAGAATCATGCCCATTTGGTTACTCCACTAAGACGGCCATTCAGTCTATGAATCCCCTTGTTCAGGCTTGGAGTGTTTATTATTTAACAAAGGAGGCTAGGAGGAACTAGATTTATTCCTGGTTTTTTGTTTTTATCACAGACATTCTTCTTTCTCTAAAGTTCACCTAATGCTCCTTGAATCAGAGTGGTGTAGTGGTTAAAGACCTGTGCTAGGAACATTCAGACAAACAGGATCAAATTGTCCTCACTCCAGATGTTCATAGAGTGACTTTTGGCCAGCTCTTCTTTCTCAGCCCAACTTACCTCACCATTTTATGTTAGTTGTGAAAAAAAAATATTGAAATTTCAAATAAAAATACTACACTACACTGCTTACCACCCTCCAAAAACCCTTCCCTCCAGTTCTCCAACCTGCCTTTGGTAAAGGAAAAAGAAAAAGGGTGTTGGTACTTACCTGATACGCCCGTTCTCTTTGAGCTGTGAAGAGCATCCAGCAGTGGGAGGTGCTTAGTCTCCGCATTCACAGGCTGAGCTTGATTTGTGGAACGCTCCTTCTCCACCACGTGACTCCTCAGCGTTCCCCAGTTTTGGCGCAGACAAGAGAAAAAAGCGCTCTCATCCTCACATACAAAAAAATTCATTGGCCGAAACAGGACCCCACCAGATGGGAAAAAAGGGTGGGGCTGGATGCTCTTCACAGCTCAAAGAGAACAGGCGTATCAGGTAAGTACCAACGCCCTTTCTCCTATGAGCTGTTCAGAGCATCCAGTCGTGGGACATATCAAAGCTTGGCCTGTCCTATGGGAGGGACTCCATCTGGTCTGGAATCTCCTCCTGGTCTCTGTGGACCCTTTGCAGAACTCTTGTGCCGAAGGAAGCCTCAGCAGAAGCAAACACATCAATTTTGTAGTGTCTAATGAAGGGCGATGGTGAAGCCCAAGCCGCGGCCCGACAGATTTCAGTTATTGATGCTTGTGTGACCCATGCTGCCGAAGTTGCTGCACTCCTTGTTGAATGAGCTGTTATGCCCTTAGGCACCTGCAGAGATTGGGTCTGATATGTTTTTGCTATTGCAGCCCTTGTCCAACGGCCTATCGTAGATGGTGAGACCTATGCAACCTTGAGCATTGGGCTGAAAGAACACAAATAAAGCCTCCAATTTCCTAAAAACCGCTGTATGCTTGATATAGATTCACAGTGCACGCCTCACATCAAACTTATGCCATTGTCTTTCCATACCCTGTGATGGACTGGGGCAAAAATTTGGAAGAATAAGCTCTTGTGTTCTATGAATGGCCGAATTGACCTTGGGCGAAGAACCACTCGATCAGCATGAAAATGTAGAGATCTTGTCTGATGGACAAGGCTGCAATTTCCGAAACACGGTGAGTGAAAGTGATCGCTACAAGGGAAACTACTTTGTACATCAGAAGTGGAGACTTGACGTTTTCAAAGGTTCAAAAGGTCCTTTAGTCAGAGCCACAATGACCTTGATAAGGTCCCAGATGGGATAATGGTGCACTGCTAGAGGGCGTATAATTGGAGGCTCCTCGAGGGAAAAACCTTATGTGTGGATGATATGAAAGAGAACTGAGGCCCTCACAAGTGAGAACTGATGCCAAGGCCGCCACCTGCTTTGAGTGACAATCCCTTATCAAGTCCCTCCTGTAAAAACTCTATAGAGTCTGAGCGACAGAGGGAGAGGCAGGATCAATTTGAAACGTACTACACCCTTTTACAGAAGGTGGACCATGTGGCGTTGTAAATGCGAATTGTTGAGGGGCGTCTGGCAGCTAGGATAGTGTCGATAATCCTACTGGAGAGCTTTCCCCTTCAAACCTCCAGATGGTCAATTGTTACCATTGAGAGTCTGGATGTTGAAGGGGCCCCTGAGTTAATGAGATTCTGACTGAATTCTCCAGGGGGGAGCTACCAAGGGACTGTGGAGGTCGGCGAACAATGGCCACCTGGCCAGTAAGTTGCTACTACAAGTAATTCCGCTCTCTTGTCTAGTAACTTCTGGATGACCTTGGGAACCAGCAGAAGTGGAGGGAATACATACAGGAGACCCGGGGCCAACTACAGTGGAGTGAGTTGAAATTCTTCGCCCCTTGGGATGGGTACCTGGAAAAAATCTTGGGAGCTGAGAGTTGAGAGGGGAAGCAAATAGGTCCACCACCAGCTGACCAAATGTCCATGCCGCTTCTTGAAACAGAGATGGGTGGAAGTGCCACTCCGATTGATCTATGGTGGCCCTGCTTAGCCAATCTGCCTGTGCATTTGACATACCCTAAATGTGTTCTGCCTTGATGGAAAGTATGTTGTTCTCTGCCCAGCAACACAGACGCTCCGTTTCCCGCAGTACCTGCTTCGATTGTGTGCTCCCCTGCTTGTTTATGTGAGCTTTGACTGTTACATTGTCTGTCAGTATCAGTATGTGCTGACCCCGTTACCTGGGGGAAGAAGTTGCGAAGGGCCAGGTGTATTGTGCGAAATTCCAGCCAGTTTATGCTGCACAACTGTACTGTGTCAGACCATCTGCCTTGGATTGAGAGCGACTGAATGTGAGCTCCCCATCCAAACAGACTGGCATCTGTGGTGATGGTGAGCCTTTGTGGCTCCTTGAAGAGACAGCCTCTGTTGATAATCGGTTTGGACCACCAGAAGAGAGATATGAGAACCTTGGGTGGAACCCTGACTTTGTGTTGGAGGTGCTTCGGCCAGATCGCTGGTACGGTGGCAGGAACCACTGGAGGGATCTAGTGTGAAGGGAGCCCCAAGGAAAATAGAAATACATGAGGATCATTTCGCCCAACAATTTTGATAGGTCCATTAAGGACACCTTCTTAAGCAACCTGATCTCCTTAACCAATTTTTGAATGCTATTTAGTCTATCTGGTGACAGATAAACCTTGCCTTTCACGATGATCGCCCCTAAATGGATTATCCGAGTCGATGGAGTTAATTGATTCTTCTTCCAATTTATTAAGAAACCATGCTCTAGTAGGGATAGTAACGTGTTCTGAGTGTCTATGACTGCCTGATGAGTGGAAGGAGATAAAATCAAAATATCGTCAAGATAACGCTGGAGGTGTACCGGGAAGGGCCGAATATCAATGTGCAAGTACACCTCCGTCAATTTATGGGTGTGAGCACGTCCCCTTTCCTGATACCCAGTAATATTAATTAAAGGGTATGCATTTTAAATTTGCGATATACTAAGAAACAGTGGAGACGTTTCAAATCTAATATTGCTCTCCATACCCATTTTTTTTTTTTTGCACAACAAAAAGATGTGAATAAAAACTTTGTCCTCGTTGATTGGTCGCTACTGTTTGGATGGCTCGTATATCCAGAATATGTTGGATAGCGGAATCCATGAGGTTACGCTTGACCGGGTCTCTGGAAGGAGGGTATGACATGAAGGGATCTGGAGAATTGGATCTAACCTCCAGCGCGAGGCCAAATCTAACTGACCCTGGCCCAGGTGTCAGAAGTAGAGGAATCCCATTGGTCAGCGAATAACTTAAGGCGTCTGCCAATGGGAATTGGGTCCCGGGAGTTATCTTGGTCGCTGGAAGGGCCTGCTCCCTGCTCCCCGATAGGATCTTTTGGATTGACCATCCCTTCTACCTCTGTCCATTGAGACGGATCTATCTGGTTGTTGTCCTGGTCTAACTGCTGGGGATCTCTGGTATCTGGAAGAGAAGGATCCCGGATAGAAAGATCGAAAAAGATTCCCTCTGAAAGAACTGGGGGCTTCTAGAATCTGATTTCCGAAAAAAGGGAAGGGAGAATTTTCTTCTTGTTGCATGTTTCAATTAGTAGTGGATCCAGGGAAGGGCCAAGCAATCTATCTACCGCAATGAGGGATGATGCCAGCTTGGATTTGTGTTTGAAGTCGGCTTGCCAGTGTCTTAACCATAGCAAGCGATGCGCTGTGACATGCGAGGTAATGGCCCTTGCTGAAAACTTGACTGCGTGAAATGTATCGGCAGAGAATTCAGCAGCTGCCGTAAGTTTGGCGGTGTCTTGGTGCACTCTGATGTTAGGAGAAGGAACATGTTGTTTCAAAAGAGATGACCGCATGAAGGAGGCGGATCTGACAGCCCACGCATCAGACTGATGAGCTCTGCGTAGGGCTAGCTCGACCCGTTTTTCCTCTGACTTTAAGGCCTCCAGTGCCTCACTGGGAATAGAGGAGGACACTAAATCCACTATAAGCTTGTCTACCTCGGGAGTCCCCAGAAACTTTGCAAATTCAGGGTCCAAGTTGAAGTATTTCCTATCATGTCCAGTTGGGGGGGGGGTGTATACCGCTGCAGAAGCCCACTGCTTCTGCACCAGGTCCGAAATATGGGTGGGACTGGAATTACCTCTGCTTCAACTACCGGTTGGTTGAAGGTCATGTCCTCTGGTCCCTCCCCTGAAGGGTCAGGTGTGTCAGAAGGTTTTGGCTTGTTTAGGCCTGCAATATTCTTTGCCTTAAACAAGAGAGATATGAAAAGCTGTGGCCGAAATAAGCCTGTAAAAGCAGGCTGGTCATGAATAAGATCTTCATCCTCAGACATTTCCCCTTCTAAGGGGTCTGCCTCTGACAGGGGCTCACTATCGTGCATTGATCCCACTTTGATCTACTTCCTCCTCCTCCTCCTGCGGCCCTTGGAGAGGGGTCTCCCCTTGTAAAGGTACCTGGGACTGGTGTTGTTCCAACCTGGTCAGTGACCTCAGAGTTTGAGGCTCTTGGTCGGTATCTATAGGGTAAGGTCTAGACATTACCGCGTGTTGAAACCCTGCTGCAATCCCTTGGCTAATAGCCATCTCCATCCAGGCTTTCATCCTTTCTGGAACCTCCTCAATGAAGCTGTCACCCTGGCGAAGACCAGTGGCTGTGGGAGTGAATGTGGCTTCAGGGGCCCATCTGGTTGGTGTTCTAGACACTTGAGCCTGTTGTCCTTGTGGAGTTAAGCTGTGCCTGGATGAAAGGGAGAGATCTAGAGGAGGAGGAGGGTGTGAAAAAACTGACAGACTGGGCATGGACCTGACAGATACAGCATGGACCTCTCGAGAATGCCTGTCTATTTGCCTTTGTAAGGCGTCATGGCGCCTTAAGTCCCTTTCTGAGACTTTAGAATTTCCACTGTGTTTTGATTTGGCTTTTATCTTCAAGCAAGGTGCCTGAGAGGTGCTACCATCTGCCATTTTGATTAAAATTAGAATAACAGTAATTGAATATAAACTGTATACAAGGCGGTGGGCACGCCCAGGGTCCGATCTAAGTCAAAAACGGTTGCCCTGATAAAGTACTTATTGCCCCCTTTTATTTTATTTATTCTCTTTATTTTACTGGTGTCGTGTGTGTGTGTGTGTGTGTGTGTGTGTGTGTGTGTGT
>BLBF01000049.1:2462277-2511226 GCA_015471245.1 Laticauda colubrina | reverse complement strand
AAAGCCTCCAACACAAGAACAGACTGTTGCCAGCCAATCAAAGCCACAAAACAGACAGAAGAAACCAGGAACACCAATCAATCAAACTCCAAGTCCAATGAAACAGGTCCAGGCTCCCAGCCAATCAGAATGAACCAGCCTCAAATTTAAAAACCAGAAGCTGTGAGACCCACATCCATACAGAAGCCTGATGATGGCAGATGAGATTCTGCTGAAACGTTGCTACAACTTTAACAGAACTACAATGACATGGGATAATACCCGAAGGAAGCTGAACAGCACACATGTAAGTACCCGCGATAACTTAAAAAAACATATATATATATATATATATATATATATATATATATATATATATATATATATATATAAAAAATAAGTCGTATCTCAGTAATAATATTTTATTGAAAATTAAAATATTATACTGTTAAGTAGTTTGTTACCATGAGTGATTATTATGATTGTAATAATTATTATAATATTACTATAATTGCTTTGTAATTGCTCCTATGAGTAGTGATATATGTATATTCCAATATTAATAATGGAACAACCAATATTAATGAGTAATCCAATTAGCCAAATAGCGAACGCCTAAGGCCCGGATTGAAGATTGTAAGGGCCTTCAGCAGCTTCCCTGCATAGGCAGACACTGTCCTAGGTACTTGCTGCTGTGCCAATGAGAATAAGTCTGTGAGGGTTAAGCCAACAATTTTAAAAGTGAATTAATTATTCTCGAGTGCAGGTAGCCAAAACGAGGGTAAAACAACTCTCAGAATCCTGAAGGGATTCTGTTGCTTCGAGCAGAAAATACCTCACACAGCTTAGGGAAGACAGACAAGGCGCGCAGCCATGAGGTAGCACTCAAAATGGCATCCAGCAGTTAAAGTCTTTTCGTGCGCTTCTCAGCAGCAGCTTCCTGCCTTGCAAACTAAGCCAGAGCTCAAACGAAGCCTGAGCTCTCAAACAACAGAACGGCGGAGAAGGGGAATTAATCCTAATTAACTTCCCCACTGAAGAAAATGGCGTTCGGAGGGGGGGGTAAAGGCGATACGACTTTTAAAATGAAATAACAAGCCACTAGCAAGCAAACGGAATAAAGACACAGCGCCAATCAAAACTGGCAGAGGTAAGAAAATTTTATCTGTGGAGCAGAGCAGCTCCAAAAGCCTCCCACCATCTTTTTTTTTGGGGGGGGGAGGGGGCACGAACAGCGCTTCCCTTAAACCAGACTCTCAGACTAATAAGGATTGAAGGCTAAAGACAAAAGAAAAAACCAAAGGAAAACCGAATTGCAATCAAACCTAATATTCCTGTTTCAGTCAAGGAAGTATCCAAAGCACTGCATGTCTTGCACGAGGCTGAGCAAAAAACTGGGGAACGCTGAGGAGGAGTCACGTGGTGGAGGAGGAGCATTCCACAAAGCTCAGCCTGTGAATGCGGAGACTAAGTACCTCCCACTACTGGATGCTCTGAACAGCTCATAGGAGAACAATATAGCCCACATAAAGTATCTTAACTTCTAAGCAGACAAGCAGAAATTTATGATTTTGGCTTCAGCTTCTGAGTACCTTTAGGAGGAGAATGAGAGAACAATCCCAAAAGCATGAAACAAACATTCCAAACTACAATTAGTTTGAAATTAGTATGTTAATGTGGTAAACTTTCTGTATAATTTATCTCACTAAATGGAAGTCAACAATTCAATGCCCACAGACACTTGTCAATCCATCAAAGAGACCGTGAGTTCAAATCCCGCTTTAGTCATGGGTGATTTTGGGTCAGGCACAGCCCAACCTACCTCACAGAGTTGTTGTAGGGAAATTAAGAGACAGAAGCAGTGTTGGATATATTTGCTGCCTTGACTTATTTGTAAAAATAATAAAGGAGGGCTACAAATATACAATAAAATAAACATGTAAATTTGGCCTCCATCCAATTGCTGAGATCACATGAAACCCAAGACAAAAAAAATGGATCTTGCCCAAAGCCAATCTCACAGCTATAGTTAGTAGCTTTTACTTTTTGCAGATAATAGTTTTATTAAAATGAATGGTTACCTGATATTTGTATCTTCGTCAAATAAACAAATAAAATAAAAAACACCACAGCTATTATTGAGCCTTTTTCAAACAAGCAGCATCCAGACTCCAGTTTCCTGCCCACTGTTCATTTCCCTCATGCATGAGGTAAAAGGTGTAAAGTTGCCAAGCCAGTTCTACAGGCTGAAGGAACTATGATCAGTTCAAGTCATAACTGCTTATTGCTCTTTTGCTCCACAATCTCACGAGTATATCACATAATAAAGCAGAAAGGCATAATAAAACAGGTCTATAGATTACTGAAATGGAGAGAATGTCTATGTGGCCCATAGACAGATCAGGTATGCTTGATGGCTTCCTGTAAGCCAAGTGTTAACGTTAATGAAAAAGCATCTTAATGTTAAATTGCCTCTGTATTTCTTAGGCTGAGACACTGATGCCATAGTAACTAGTCTCTAAAAAAAAGAGAGAAGAAAAATTAGGCTAAAGTACCAAACAAACAGGTTTACAAAAATGCTCTTGGTGAACAAAGAGAAGTATACAAATAAGAACTTGAATCAGCAATTAACACAAAAACACGTCCATAGATGCCCTAGGAAACAATAACTTGCAATAAGACAACAGAGTTGAATACTTTACAGAAAACCTGTGATACATGCTATTTTTAAGAAGATGGAGTATTGTAAATTTTCAAACTTCACCACAAAATTGGATGTGTCCAGCTACTTGTATATACTTCACAATGCACCAGAGAAAGCTTCTCTCCATTGTTTACAGTATTCAGAAGGGAAAAATTGTATAAACTAAGGTTATAAAGTCTCCAATTTTCTCTGAGGACTCCTAATTTCAATTATTGTGCCCAGGAGGTTAGGAGTATAGAGATATTCCAGGGTATGACATTGCTTTACATATAATTAATACCCAATGTTTTTTTTTCTTTCTAGTACCAAAGGAATACAACATTTAAATGAACTCAGGTGAGACTCTATGCATCAGGAAGACACATCTCAGAGGAGAAAACCTGATGCAATGAACATGCTGCATCTGTAGCCGTATAATCTTCTGCAGAGCCCAGCAAAGGCACTACAGAAATGACATTTGATGCCCCAAATATTCCTGACATAGTTTTCTCTCCCAACTCCTATGCTGCAGTAAACAACCTAATGTAGCAGTCAGTTTTGCTTCACAATCAAAAGGACTGGGGAATGGAAGCACCTGATCTGACCTGACCTGACAAGAGATTTCGGCAAAACACTTCTCTATTATATGTGCACAGGGAGCTACTTACAAGTTTTCTTTAAATAAAAAAAAAGCTATACAGTGAAATATAAATGCATCTCAACATCCATAGCAGTTCCAGATGATAGCCAATAGAGAAGGGAATCCACAATTCAGCAATACAACAGTTTTCAGCACTCGCTTAGTCTTGGTTGTATTTCCTGGTAAGATTTATTCATAGTATGCAAATTGCTGTCAATCAATGCACCTAGTATCATGCATGCATTATATCCAATGCATAGAAGGAGAGGGGTGAATTTATTGTAACTTAGAAATTTGTAGTGCTAAAGAACCTACTCATTAATCCTCAACTACTAGAAGATTATTAACCATGATTTCCTCTGAAGCCTTGCCGAACTGGAAACTTCTCAGCTTTTCCCTCCCTCCCTTTCCCCCTCCCTCCCTCTCCCATAGATACTTGTTAGCAAGTAAGACAATGGCCATTTCTAATCCAGGAATGCTTTGAGATGGCCCAAAATGACTAATCTTTGCACTTTTTCCCCATCTAGGTGTATAAGAAAATTTTCTGTCAAATTATATTGCAAGCAAAAAAACCTCTCTGATAACCAGGAGTTGACACTGGTGATAGGAGTGAAATAAGGAGCCCCATTCATAAAGTTATTTCTATCAGTGACACCAACATCAACAACATTATCTTTCAGAGCTACAAGGATCCAGATATGCTTTTTATAGTGACTCAGCAAGTTTAACAAAAGTAAAAAATAGTAGGCAGGGAACCGACACATGGCTCACTGTTGAGAATTTTTGGTTTATTTGACACAGGCCCTTGATGCATTTAAAAAGCGACAGAAACAATATTAAATAAAATCTGTCTTGGATCCTAAAAGAAAACCTCCACATTTATTGTTGGGCCCCGACCAGAAAAGCCTTTTTTTTTTAATTAAGGACCAACTGAATAGGAGGAAGTGATGTTGCCAATGAAAACCAATATTAGCTCCCTTGCTCCAGCTTGCTTCACTTTAAATTGAATTGTATTTTACTGATAACATTTATTTGGGGTGGATAGCCCCATGGATCTAAAGCCTCACTGAGAAGATCCATATAAATTTAAGCATTCAACCATACATAACTTACATGTTCAACTCAAAAGTCCATAGTCACAGAATCCTGATTGATGGGTAACCAAATTTTGCCTGAAAATATGATTGGAGCTTTTTTTGTGAGCATTTTAATATACATTGCAGAGATGGCTTGTTCACATGCTTGTGCATGTACACAAATGCAGAGATATTTAAGGGTCACAGAAAGACTAATGGTAAACATTAAAATACCTTCTCCCTTTTCATCACTTTACTCTCAATATACTTCAAATACTGAACTACATAAATTTGTTTGGAAAATATGCACATCCACTGGAGAGCTTATACACCTGGATCATTCAACCTATAGTTCATGCAGAAAAGCCCAAAGAAGAAACAAAAGTCGGGTTCTAGATTCACAATGTAGATCAAAACTTGGATACCAATCAATGCATGCAAGTTGGAAACATCAGAAAATCCAACAAATTACTTTCTATTTTTCAAAATACCCACAGGAACAAAAAGACAAAAGCTTAAATATTAATCAAGTATCATTTCAATAAAAATGTATACTTACTGGTGGGAAGTCAAAATCTATCTGGTTTGCTAAGTTTAATATATAATCAATTCGAAACTGATTCTCTGTGTTAGCTAGTTCAACTGGTGGTGCCAGGTTTCCCATCGCTGTTACTATTGTCTGTGGAGAAAATGATTTCAAGCATGTTACCAGAATGCTACAGTTAAAACAATTTAGCCAAAACAAGGAACAGTTGGTAGACTTACCTCGATAGCTTCTTTAATATTATTTTTAATATCTTGAATTTTCATTTTTTTCTCCCTGTAATCAAGAAACAAAAAATAAATAAATGTCTAGATTGTGAAGGCTAAATTTAAAAAGGAAAACCAAAGTGAAGGCATTTTAGCTAGTGAAATATATTCAATAAATCAACCAATTTCTCATTCAAATGCACATGCAGCTCTAATCAGCTTTTTTTTTTTTTTGCAAGAAGTAATTTGTCTTTATAGGTAATGTTCTCCCCATCATAATTAATTGACATGAATTGAGCAAAACTGTATAGAAACCCATGAACAGATTTTGCATCCTATCTTTTCAAGTCTTTCCTCAATTCTCCAATTTTTGAAACTCTAAACAATTAAAAGTGTCAGCCTAAAACAGGGACAGGGAATTATGGCCCTTTTATGACTTGTGGACTTCAACTCCCAGAATTCTTGAAGTCCACAAGTTATAAAGGAACCACAGTTCCCACCTCCGGTCAAAAGAATACTTAAACTAACACAGGTAGTCCAGAATTCATTCTGCCCACCATGGTGATGGGGCTTAGCAATGCCTTCAAAAATCCAAACAATATTGTCCACATGATTTCAAGAAAACAAGTGTCAGCCTTCAAGATCTTCTACTGTCACTTTGCATCTTTCGGCTGTCATAAGAAACGGGGGAGGGGGGAGGAAGGGATGGGTCTGGGAAGTGTGCTAGAGGTGTTACATTTTTCTGTTGTGTAAATGAGGAGGGGGGAGCATACATCAGTTAGGTTTCTATTTCTCGCTTAGCTTTCTTTTCTCTGCGCAACTGCAACCTGTTATCAAAATATGCCAAGGTCAATGGACAGAGGCCTCATCATCACCTGAAGATGCCCACATGATCATATTCACAACTTCTAATTGGAAGTGTCATCTGAACTATTGGGGGTGGGAACATTTCCATCACTTTGTATATGTGATTTACGGGCCCAATTTCTCAGATTCAGAATTCTTTGGTTGCTACCATTTCATTTTCAGTAAAATACATCTTTTCTCTAACTTAAAGAGTCTAAGTGTTTCTTTCTTGGATTTTGAATGGAGTACCGCCTGACATTATTCTGAATCTGAGTCTACCAGCCCACCCGGAGAAAACACCCAATTTTCTTCTGAAGGGGCCTGAACATCATGTCATCTTCAACTAGTGACCAGGAAGATCTGGGAGCCATTGGAGGGCAAGATTCTTTGCTGGTACAGGAAGCCGAATTATTAGAAGAGCTCAATCTGGAAGAGGATCCAGCTGTGAAGCCCAGATGGTCTGTGGGGGTTGGCTGGAAAGATCCGGAGAAGGACTCCCTCCCCACCCCCCGGGATCAAAACCATCCGCCAGCGTGGAAAAGAGGAACCATGGCAAGAGAGGGAAAAGAGAGAACTCTTACTGGATCAAGCCAGGAGACTCCTTAATGAAGCCTTTGAACAACCCCAAGCTGCACAAAGGTATGAAGGAGAAGGAGGAGTAGCCCCAGCTAGAAGAAGCAGAGCAGCCCCCTCTCCCATAAATCAACCTGAGCCAGCAGTAGCCCCGGGGCCCCCAGCGGGAGGTGTAATTTCTAGAAGGCTTATAGCTCCTAAGTTGCCTCCGTTAGAAGTAAAGTATGGGGGAAATACCAAAAACTTGGGGTTTTTCCTAGCCCAAGTTTGGAGCTATATGGAAGAATACGGGGAGGATTTTTCCTCAGAAGCAGCCAAAGTGAGATGTGTTACCAGGGCTCTGGAGGGAACAGCTGCAGAGTGGATGGTGACCCTGCATAATGATAATGCTCCCCAGTTGATGAATTATAACCTGTTCATGACTGCGCTGCGGGCTAGGTTTGAGGACCCACTGGCAGAGCGCATCCGGATCAGGATGAAGACCATAAATCAGGGGTGGAGGTCAGTGGCTAACTACACCCAAGAATTTAGACAGTTAGCAGGTCATATCCGAGGCTGGTCCCAGGAAGCCCTGATAGAAGCGTTTAAAGATGGATTAAACGAAGATGTGTACCAGAGATGCATTGCTAGAAGAGACCCGAATGACTTGTAGATGTGGTACTTGCTGGCAGAAGAAGTGAAAATTGATTTAACCAGAAGCAGACAGCGGGGAGGTTCTGGGTGGAGCAAGCCTCCCCCCGCCACATCCTCAAGAGGTCCCCAAACCTCAGAGGGGAGGAGTGGCGGCAAGTCCCAACCCCTCTGCCTGTTTCTGATGCGGGAAGGAGGGTCCCCGGGCTGTGAACTGCAAAGTCAAGCTGGAACCAAAGGAGGCACCAAAAGAAGGGAAGAAACCTGAAAAATCCCCAGCGAAGCCTCGCAAAGTGGCGCTAAAGACGAGAGAGGTGGCAGAGGTCGCCCCTCCAGTGGGAGAGGAGTCAGAAACCCCGACTACCCCTGAAGAGAGTGACTACGACTCGGAAGACGACTTCCTGGTAGGTCCAAACGAGGGACCTATGACCATTCTGGTGAAGTTGAGGGTATCCACTTCAGGGGTCGAAGGGGAAATGCTCGCCCTGCTAGACTCTGAGTGCACAAGGTGTGTAATCAACACGGGAATAGTGGAGAAAATGGGCTTAAAACTAAAACCTTTAAAAATGCCCCTTGCCTTTTGCCAATTAGATGGATCAGTGGCTGGGGGTTGCCCTGCACGTTTTGTCATGGAACCTGTAGAAATGACCATGGGAGAGCATAATGAGACTCTGCGCTTTATTGTGGCCCCTGGGATGGAGCAACCGTTAATACTGGGATTACCCTGGCTCCAGAAATGGAACCCCCAAGTTAACTGGAAAAAGGGGTTGTTGCGCATACGCACCAATCAGCGACCGGAAAAGGAGGGGCGATCTCAGCCGAAGCTTCAGAATCCGATTGAAATCGCTTCCACAAGTACCAAACCCTTGAAAGGGGAGGAGAAAATTCCAAAAGAATATTGGGATTTAAAGGAAGTATTCAGTGAAAAGGCCTCAGATGAGCTCCCGTCTCACCGGTCAACAGATTGTGCTATTGAAATTTTATCTGGGGTGAAGCTCCCGAAACCGAAGTTATACTCAATGACACCACGAGAATTAGAAGAGCTAAGATTGTTTATAGATAAAAATCTGGAACGTGGTTTCATCCAACCTGCTAGGCCCCGGGTAGCAGCCCCAGTGTTGTTCCGTGAAAAGAAAGATGGCTCCAAACGCTTGGTGGTGGACTACAGAAATTTGAACGCCATTTCCGTGGAAAACGTGTACCACGTCCCTTTGATGAAGGACATGCTGGCCCACCTAGTCAAGGGGAAGATTTTCACGAAGTTGAATTTGAGAGAAGCGTGCTACCGAGTTCGAATTAAGGAAGGGGATGAGTGGAAGACCGCTTTTAACTGCCCGATGGGTTGCTTCCAATTCAATGTTCTTCCTTTTGGCCTACAAGGGGCCCCAGCTGTATTCATGCAGATGATCAATCAGGTGTTACATGAACATTTATACAGGGGGGTTCTGGTTTACCTTGATGACATCTACACGGAAACTCTGGATGAACATGTGAAACTGGTGCGATCGGTTCTACAGAAACTGTGTGCCGCTAAGTTGTATGCTAAACTGTCCAAGTGTGAATTCCATCAAGATAAAATTGACTATTTGGGTATCGCATTTCATCTGAGGGCATAGAAATGGATCCAGAGAAGGTGCATGCCATATTGGAATGGGCTCCCCCACATACCAAGAAAACAACTTCAGAGCTTCTTGGGGTTTGCAAATTTTTACCGGCAATTTTTCCCGCTTTTGCTAAGATAGCAATGTCCATCACAAATCTCTTAAAAACAAAAGGAGAGGTGAAGCCAAGGCCTAGCAAGCCGTTGGGAGTGGTCCATGGAGTGCCAAGCAGCTTTTGAAAAGCTAAAATGACTGTTTGCTGCATAACCAGTGCTAAAGCACCCAGACATGGAGGCTCCCTTCATGATCCAAGCCGATGCGAGTGATGTGGCCGTTGGAGCGGTGTTACTTCAAATCAACGAGAAAGGGATCTTACAGCCTTGTGCGTATACCTCCCGTAAACTATCCGAAACCAAGAGAAGGTGGGCCGTCTGGGAAAAAGAAGCTTTTGCAATTCATTGGGCCTTATTGACCTGGAGAAATTTCCTGGAAGAAGCAAAACATCCATTTTGAGGTATGGACTGATCATAAAAATTTGGAGGCCTTAAAAACGCCTCGGAAGCTGTCCCCTAAACAAGTCTGCTGGGCCCAGCATTTCAAGTGGTTCAATTTCTCATTGAAGTACATTCCAGGGGGGAAGAACTTCATGGCGGATGCTCTCACTAGACTACCCCAATATAATAGTATTCGCCAGGAAGTGACAAGCCCAATTGTTTCGACCAAACATCTAGCCGCCCCAGTGATCACCAGAGCCCAAAAGAAGAAACAAGAAGTGCACTTTTCGAATGACTTAACTGCACAACTAAAAGAAACCCTAAAACTTGATGATTGGTTCCTGGCTCATTCGAATGACTATACGGTTAGAAATGGTTTGGCTTGGGTGGGGACCAAGTTGTATGTGCCACAGGCGCTGAGGGGCCAAATACTACAACAAGCTCATGATTCTAAAGCAGCTGGTCACTTTGGATTTGTGAAAACCTTACACATGGTTAAGCGGCAATTCTGGTGGCCTACTTTGAAGAAGGACATTGAAGCTTATGTAGCTAGCTGTCCAATTTGTGCTTCGGCAAAGAGACCTCCTGGTAAGCCAGCAGGGTTGTTACAAAATGTAGCTAGACCAACAGCCCCCTGGAAGGAAATCTCTATGGACTGTGTAGTAGAACTACCCGAAAGCAGTGGAAACACGGTTATTTGGATGGTAACCGATTTGTTTTCCAAACAAGTACATTGCATACCTTGTTCCAAGATTCCATCTGCAAAGACGTTGGCTAAACTGTTTATTTCACATATCTATAGGTTACATGGCGTTCCGGAACGCATCATCTCTGACAGAGGGGTCCAATTTACCTCAAATTTTTGGAAAGAGTTCCTGAAGTTGATAGGCTCCGCGCAGGGCTTAAGCTCCGCCCATCACTCCCAAACCAATGGGGCCTGTGAGAGGACTAACACAGTGTTAGAACAGTATCTTAGATGTTATATAAATTATCAACAAGATAACTGGTCCGACCTACTGCCATTTGCTGAAGTGGCATATAACAACTCTGTACATAGTAGTACTGGATTTACTCCATTTAAAGTAGCTTCGGGAAAAGATTTTGTACCCATACCTGAACTACCTCATGAAAGGCCTAACATCCAGTCATTGGATGAATGGATAACTCAACTCCAACTTAACTGGCCAGGAACACGTAAAGCATTAGATGAGGCCCATCAAGCTCATAAGAAGTTTGCAGACAAGAAAAGATCTCCACAGAAATTATATAAAGTAGGCGACAAAGTTTTCCTGTCCATCAGATACCTGCAAACCACTCAAAATTGAAGAAGCTTGGTCCTAAATATGTTGGTCCTTTCACGATTGAACGGATTATAAACCCTGTAACAGTCCAGCTGAACTTACTGAAAACTCTTCGACAAATTCACCCAGTTTTCCATGTTCGTTTGTTAAAACCTGAACATAATTCTGATTTAAGACCCATCCAGGCTGACCCTCCCGCACCAATACTGATTGAGGGTGAACAACATTTTGAAGTTAAAGAAATTCTGGACTCTCGCAAATGGAGGGATCGGCTCCAGTATCTTATAGCTTGGAAACATTTCCCTTCTTCACAAGCCGAATGGGTTAACGGAAACGACGTTAAAGCCCCTAAGTTGATCAAAGCATTTCGTACCAAGTATCCTGATAAACCCTAGGAGTGTATTCATTTGTAATTGTCTAATGATTAATTATTTATATTTTTTCCTCTCTCTCTTTTAAAACTGACGCTTTTCTTTTTCTAGGAGGGCCGAATGTCAGCCTTCAAGATCTTCTACTATTGCTTTGCATCTTTCGGCTGTCATAAGAAATGGGGGGGGGGAGGAGGGGAGGAGTCTGGGAAGTGTGCTGGAGGTGTTACATTTTTCTGTTGTGTAAATGAGGAGGGGGGAGCATACATCAGAGTTAGCTTTCTATTTCTCGCTTAGCTTTGTTTTCTCTGCGCAACTGCAACCCATTATCAAAATATGCCAAGGTCAACGGACAGAGGCCTCATCATCACCTGAAGATGCCCACATGATCATATTCACAGTTTCTAATTGGAAGTTCCATCTGAACTATTGGGGGTGGGAACATTTTCATTATTTTGTATATGTGATTTACACACCTAATTTCTCAGATTCAGAATTCTTTGGTTGCTACCACTTCATTTTCAGTTAAAGATATCTTTTCTCTAACTTAAAGAGTCTAAGTGTTTCTTTCTTGGATTTTGAATGAAGCACTACCTGACAACAAGGGTTTTGCTGAAAACTGTCACTGATTTTCAGTTTTTGACAAAAATGGCCCATAATGAATAACATGTTCACGGTCAACTCGCGAAGCAGTCCCAACCTGCTTTCGAGTTGCCATAGGCAAGGGAGATGGGGAACCCAATCTCACAGCTGCATCGAGGAACTTGCATTCTTGTCAAAACAAAGCACATTCCAGCCAGCAACATCAAGGTCATCTCCATGGAGATCCACAGTGGCCTGAGGGAATGACTTCTACAACTTGCGAAATTCCTTTGTTGGGGAATGTGACTGATGACACATCTTGGAGGAAGGGGAAAACAGGGTCAGAGCCAAAGCGTGAATTAAGTGACGTCAGAGTTGGCTTCATTTGGTACATGCCAACATGAAGCTCCTTATAAATAACTGGATTTCTTTTGAAGCTTGGCCTGAGGCTCATGATATATTTAGGGCATTGGTCGGAACCCTGACATTCACATTAGAAGTGTGACTACCACAAAATCAAACCAGTCACATAGGTGACCCACTTTACAACTGTGACCACTTATAACTACAGTATATTTGGTAGGCTCCATTATGGTTGCAAATTGAGAACTACATGTACAGCTATATTGGTAAAACAATCATAACAATGGAATGTAATATTTCCATGACAAAGTAATGATAAACAGCTGAATTCACACCTAGGTTAGAAATATTTATATAACTACAGTATCTATTTAGGACTGCATCAAAGTTTCAGACAATACCTATTTTCTTGAAACTTCATAAATGGAGGAAAATCAAGGAGATACCCCAAGTGTGTCCCATTTTTCAGTTAATTTTGGACAAGCTGTTATGGAATGTTTCATGTAGATGCACTCAGAATCTGGACTACATAGAACTTTAAAATGTTGCCGAAGAAGAAAGGCTGCATTATAGCAGCTATACTAGGTTTCCAAAGAAACAGATATTTAGAAGTATGTTCTTTTGTTCGGTGTAGCCTGGAAAAGTCTCCTTCCCTACCATCTGCTTTTTATTTTAAATCAACATTTAAAAGAGAAATCTGCTGGGTTTATTTAGCACATCATGAAATATCCAGTCACAGAATGCCCACAAAAAAAAGGGAAAGGAAAATAACCACTATTTCTATTATTCAATCAATGTTTACAAGGCCAAGTGGTATTACTAAGAGCCAGTTTGGTCTAGTGGTTAGGGCACCAGGTTATAAACCAGGAGACTCTGAATTCTAGTCCCACCTTAGGCTGGAAAGCTGACTGATGACTTTGAGCCAATCACCAGGAGATGGTGAGTTCTAGTCCCATCTTAAGCATGAAAGCCGGCTGGGTGACTACTCTCAAGGTTTGTTTTTGTGGAAAAATAGAACAAATATTATGCTTGTTCACCACCCTGAGTTATTTATAAAAATAATAAAAGTGGTATAAAAATAAATTTTAAAAAAGTGAAAACAGAAGCTGATTCAATAGATTCCTTTCCCATCAAGAACTTTTAATGGATTTTGAACAAGATACTTAAGTGATGGCAGTCATAAAAATAAGATGCCACAAGAACACTTATGTCCCTATTTTCACCTGTTTACCATAGTAGGCCTATGGTGAGTTCAGTAAATAGACTCTATACAGCAATGAATATATAATCTTAATTTGTATTTTGTAATATTCCCCTTAAGAGTACTTTTTCCATGACAATTGTATGCTAAATCTCCTACAGAGGGAGGTACGTCATGACTGTGACTAATAACTTACTTTCAAGTGCAATTTACTAACGGTTCAAGGACTTACAAAATACAATAAATGCCTTTCTTGACTGAAGCTCTCAGCATTAAAACCATTTGCTGACTTCAGCAATATGCAAAAAGAAAATTCTATTTCTAAAGATTGCTAGATTTTAAAACATTTTTTTCTCAATAATAGAAAAGAGTTATTAGAGAAGCCACAAGGCCAGAACATTATATTTTTAAAAGCCGCCAACAAGCACAGCATTCCTCTTCTGCATTATTTTATGAGTTACTATAAAGATATATCAGATACTGATTAATATTAGATATTTGTCTGCTTGTGGGAAAGAAACTTTGTCAGTACTAGAATTCCAAATCTTACCCATTTGCTCACAGGGTTTTTTTTTTTTTTTTTGAGTAAATTATTTTTTTAAAAAAACTATCCTTGATCAGATAAATATAAGGTTTCTTTTAGAACAACAATATAGAAAGTTCTTCTTTCCCTTTTCTTGAAAGGGAATGAAGCAACATTTGCAAAAACAGAAAAAAGAAAGAAGGGAAGGGAAGGGAAGGGAAGGGAAGGGAAGGGAAGGGAAGGGAAGGGAAGGGAAAGGAAGGGTGCTTAAATTTTATTTTCTTATAATACTGGAAGGGAAAATTTGAAGTCAATTCCAATCATTTCTATACAAAATTATGTCTAAACAAAATTTTAAATGCAAATGAGTGGTTTTATTTTGATGAAGTCGCCCATGCTATCAAATTAAGTCCTACTTATGCTTCAAACCCAATCAAGTTCTAGACTAAAAATTCTTAGAAGCTATTTATGACCAGGTAAATTATCCCAACAGTGATCAAATTCTTATATTGACTTTCAGAGGAACTTTTTTGGGAAGGTCACTGAAAGCCCATGAGACACCAAAGGAGGAGGGGGAAAACCCATCACTGTTTACAGATTTTAATTAAAAAACAACAACAGATAAAAGATTGTGGTAGCAATGTTGCCTTAAAATTCAATAACTGGAATTAATATGAGTTTGTTTTCAGAGCTTTCCATCCAGAAAAATTTCAAAATTCTCTGATATCTTACAATCAAAATTTTGATATACAATATTGGACAAGCCTTGTGATAGATATCATTTGCCCATAATATTTTTCTAGTTTTTCCCCAATAACTTTGAAATGAGTTTCTAAACCAATTAACAATTTATCAGGCATCTGATTAAGATGATAACTCAGGAAAGCAAGAGTAATTAGCACCTATTAGCTCTCAAACTGAAAAAGCACTAAACAGTAGTGCTTTAATTTATCTAAAGACATAAAGCCACCTGAGATGTTATATTATTCAGTTCATCATGAATATATGTTCACATCTAAAAACAAGATTTTACTGTGGACATCACTTTAAAAAAACTGAATGCATTGTATGCTTACATGTAAACATATATAAATGTACAGTATTTCCAAAGGCTTAGGATTTAACATTTTAATTCATCAGTAATATACCAGGAGAGAAGAATCTTTTAAAGAAAAACAAATAAGCACGAGAATTAAATATTAGATTTTAAAGAACGTTTATTAAAGTTACCTTAATCCTGTCAATGTTCCTAGCTTCGGAATAAACTTGTCATTAACTCTACAATGCAGAGCTAGGAATAATGGCAAGACTGTTCTAAAGCTAGGAACATTGACAGCATTCTGAATTAATGGCACAATGTGATTTAATTTTGGCATAGCATATTATACAAACCCAGATATTTCCAGTTTACTCACAGATCATGATTAAATCATCCTTGGTTTATAGTGCAATTTATGAACCAAGTATCTGAATGAAAAGCTTTTTTTTTTTTTTGGGCAAAGTAAAGAAAGAACTGAAGGCTAGATTATCCTACACAAACCTCTTTATAATCCAAAGGATGGTATTTTTTTCAAGATCTGAATTAGATTACATACAATGTTGGTCATTAAGTAATTTTAAATAACTTTTGAAGAAGTCTGAGTACTATTTGAATGATCACATGGTAATGCAAATGACATATTATTAATATCTGCAATATTCTCATTCTTAAAATCAAAGCCAACCATATATCTTAAAAAAGGGGAATATCAAATAAATCAAACATGGCTAATTTAGAAATAAACCTGCATAGACTGAATTATTGTCTACTTAACTATAAATTAGTATTGTTGACTAATCAGATTTTCATCACCTAAGAAATCTACCTTTTCAATTATTTTAATTGCCTTGATTTAACATCAATCCATTCTAATCTACTTATACTAAACCCACTGAAGACTAAAACTGAAATTTTAAGGTTGATTGTAAATAATAACAATGTCTACGGCACACCAATATGGTTGAGCTAAGATCAAGAGTGTTCCTTACACTCAAAACACTGTCTCTTGTACTGTAGCTGGCTTATGCAGGAATGATAATTTTGCCCAACAGATATGAATTAACTGTATTATATACTATTTATTTTTTAAAATTCATCCTTGTATGGGAGGAAAACCTTATGGACAATGGAAAAAAATCTATCAAGAACTAATTGAAGAAGAAATATGACAGAAATGTATAAAATGATTTCTTGGATGGAGAGTATTTTCCTTCCTTTCCCATATTAAAATCAGGAAACTAGTATGAGGTGCAATGGAACTAAATGTTCAAGACAATTAAAACTGTCATTTTGATGTAAACAGTGTTCAAAAAGACCAATAATAGGTTTTTAGTCAATACTTTATTACCCAGCCGATGTTTAAGCAGAAATAGAAGAAGATGTACTTCTAGCCTCCTCACTGAAAAGCAGAAATAAATTCTTCAAGACACTATAGTACACTCCAGAAATGCTGGCAGTTTTCAATAGTCAACAATTCCAAAATTCTCAGAAAGTAGTTTAGGAAGATTTAACGTGATTCATTTTTTGAACTTTCACTCCTAAATTTCCGAAGTTTATTTTATTTATAACACTATTCTTTAGTTTGTAACTGCAGAAATGCCACCTCATTTCCCTAAAGTAATGAATGGGTTACTAACAAAAGTGTTCCTAATCCATCACCTAGAAGTTCATCCATGGAAATTCAAATCCTAATCTTCACATCATGGAAGCTTATTGTATAAGCAGGCAAATGGAGACAGTAGGACATTGTATGTGATATTTCATAATCTGAGTTTATGGACATTTGTAGAGAAGGATGGGAGAACAGCAACCTCTTTGTCTGAATGCAAACAACTTTCAATTTTCAAGAGATGTGCCTTTTAAACATAATCTACCTCACATGTATTCTAAACATGTGCAGCACTCAAAGGGAAAAAAAAGAGTGGAAAAGGGATAACAATTAGTATTTAAAGTCACCCTCACTGGGATTAACTATTTATTTGAGAGAAATAGCATTTGAGTATTTAGATAATGATAACTGCTTCCAATCCTCTGAAGCACACACTACTAGGGAATCTACTAGGGTTAATTCCCATAGGAATCAATTCAACAAGAAAAAGTATAAGGATTGAAAGCTTCCATCTCCTTCCCATTCAAACCCCCATAGATCAATTGCATAAAAATATCTATAAATTATTGGGTTGGCTTCATGGATGTAATTATATTGCATTTTTTACTATAGTACGGTTACAGTTTGTCAATGCCTATTTTTCAGATATTTATCATCCATTTCCCAATCTAGCCAGAAGAGTTCTGGAGTTCTTTGGTGGTCTTTCAATCCAAATATTAACCAGCTTAGATTTATTTATTTAGCATATGGCATGCAATGTCAGGAAATTTATGCTAGACACAATGCAGTCCTGACAGCCTAAATTGCTAGTTCATTCTGTTCAGCACTTGCATGTTTATCCTTGATGCACCACAGTGGGCAAATTAGCTTGCACTAGCTGACTGGTGGCACTTGGATTACTGACTCTCCTGGGCTACTCTGCTGATTTAGTCTCACCTCACTTCATGTTGCATTGCCTCGTGTCTAGCCAGGTCCAGCCCCAGTTTGCACTCTTTGCACACACAAATGCAACTAGGTTTTTCCCCCAAAGTGGTACCCATTTATCTATTCACAATATTGCATGCTTTTGAACTGTTGCATGGGCAAGGAGCTAGGGATTGAGCGATGGGAGCTCATTCCGTCTCACGGAGTCAGGCTTGATCCGCTGGAGTGCAGACTATTTATGGTCAGCAGTTCCAGATCATGAAGCTACTGTGCCCCCTACCAGCTTAGCTGCCCAGCCCAGATATCACTGATTTGCTGTTCTTATCTATAGATACACAGACAGATATTTTGCAAACATACAAATTGTAGCACTAAAATTTTATAGGTTTATCCTGGCCTTCCCCAGGGAACTTAAGGTGGCTTACATATGGAGCTTTCTATTTCAGAACCCAAACTTTTTGTGGTTAGACTCCTAAAACTATTTGGAACAGACCAGGGATGTCAAACTCAATTTCACTGAGGGCTGCATCAGACTGACCTCCAGGGGCTGGGGGGGGGGGGGGGGCAGGAGATGTGGCCATCTTGACATTTATTTTCAGCTGCAGCAGCCTCCTGCAGCTCTCTGCCAGCAAAAATGGAGCTGGGGAGGGAGATGCTATGTTCGGACCTCCCGAACTCCTTTTTCACTGGCAGAGGCACCATGGGCAATTCCTTCACTGTTTTCAGGATGGCCCCATGTGTCAGATCTAAACACCCTGCGGGCCTTGAGTTTGATACCCCTGAAATAGATGATATGCAAGTCAAATAAAAATAAATAAATCATTTCAGTATTATTTTCATCACAATAACTTGATTGCTCCAAACATGACACTTTCTTGAAACAGCAACTCCGCCAAAATTGCAAATAGATAAAGGCGGGGGGGAGAAATCTCTTTCTTTTGTTGCTGTTGCAATTGTTTCAAGATTTATTTTTCCTATATCAAATACATAATTGGAGGACTTAAAATATAATACCCCAAACAAAATAAACGTACATTAAAATAAGCTGAAGGCTTATCAAGTTTTACTAAAGTAATATACAAGAGATAGGGGGGAAAAGTTCCTCATTTATCACGAGAGAATTATCTGAGGGCAAATCTGGAAAAACAGTGAAAGCCAAGGCAGTCCAGTAGAAAAGGCTTCCATCCAAGTTGCCAGATGTTTCACCTCTAATAAAAGAACCTCATGCCTTTGGCCTCTTACCATAAAGGGAGCCAGAATTCATGAAGTCCTAAAATGTGTTCTTTATGCCCAGTTGCTCTTAATAGACTAGCTGTTCTGTTCTAAATTGTATTATTTTCCTGACATACCTTCGGAGGCAGCATCATATAAAAAGCGTGACAATTCAATTCCATTTCTAAAACTATAATATTCACTACTGGTGCCAACAGAAGCAGAAAAAGTATAGTCAACAGTGATCAATTTTAGTCTTCACTATAACTTTCTAAAGAAAAGTCCGTCACATCCCTGTTCAGAAAATGTTCTGAACAAAATTTGGTAAACAAACCATAAACCATGAGGTTTATAATGAAATAATATGTGGACATACCTGTGTATGACTAAACAAACTATCGCAGCATTTTATGGAATCATCACTGACATTTTGAAGAACAATACTATAGCTGCCCTGGTGGCGCAGTAGTTAAACTATAGTACTGTGGGCAATTCTGCCCACAGGATGGAGTTTGATCCTGATGAGGCTCAAGGTTGACTCAGCCTTTCAAGATTGGTAAAATGGGGACCCAGATTATTGGAGCAATATATTGACATTGTAAACTGCCCAGAGAGTGCTTTAAAGCACTATGGAGCAGTATATCAGACTAAAAACTATTGCTATAAAATATCTTGCGAAGCACCATCCATTCTTCCCAATTTCAAATGGTTCAACCTGTATACAGGCAATCCTCAATTTATGACCATAATACAGCCCAAAATCTCCATTGCTAAGTGAGGTATTTGTTAAGTGAATGTTCTCCCATTTTACAAACTTTCTTGACAACAGTTTTCAAGTGAAACACTGCAGTTGTTAAGTTAATAACACATTTGTTAAGTGAATCTGGCTTTCCCACTGACTTTGCTTGTTGAAAAGGTTGCAAAAGGCTGTCACACAACCCCAGAAAACTGCAACTGTCATAAATATAAGACAGTTACCAAGCATCTGAATTTTTGATCATGTGAATGTGGGGAATGCTGCAGCGGTTGTGTGAAAAACTCTTATTAAAGTCACTTTTTTCAGTGCTGTTGTAACTTTGAATGGTCACTCAACTAATTGTAAATTGAGGATTACCTGTTCTCAATATATAAACCCACTGCTCCTTCTGGAAGACACATCCTTATGAGGAAAGATTTGTTTTTTTAGAAAAAATAAGGTTGACAGAGTACCCCAGCTGTGACAACTGTTCTACCTTGATTTCTGCAGAAATTCGAGGTCACTATATAATATTTCCACTTAATTTTCCAGTTAAGATATGATGGTTACAATATGACGTATAAAAGGTTGCCTGAAGCATTCTGCTAGCAAGGTTATGCCTCTTGAGCAATGTTCAAGGTAACTGTTTGACTTAACTTCATATTTATTACTGAATGTGCACTATCAAAACAGAAAAGAAAAAAAAAATCAGCAGGCTAAAACATTTAACCCCAGGCCATCCATCTTAATAACTGGTCATTAATATTAAGAAAATTGCTGAAAATCACTGCTCATAATGCCTTGATAACTTACTGATTTTTAAATGGACATTTTTGTTAGGGTTCTTTTAAAATTTATTACACCAAACCTATCCGAGAATAAAAACAGTGGGTGCTATTAAGCGTTTGCATTTATACTACAGAAATGGACATTTGACATGCTCGCCTGCCTCTCTTTTATACTTTATACTATTTTGAACACTTTTTAAATTTAAACTCTTTAAACAACAGGCCAGATATTATGAATTGTTTGGCTACCAGTCCATTGATTACATTTATTCTATAATTAACCGGCTTTAAACAAAAAGTGATATGGAAAGTGATTCCTAATTTAGGTACAATTTATGAGACTTCCCAGTTACCCTGCATACTATATTCTATTTCCTTCTGGCTCTAGATAATACGATTCCAATATTGAGCTAGTTACTAAATTTGCTTAGAATACTCTGCGGAGAAAGTTCTCAAATATGAGGTGTAACTTCCAAGAAAGACTTCTTCTAACAGTTCTACAGTACCTAAAAACAAAAACATCCTAAATTATTGGAGATCTATGCAGGTATTTAACCACCATGCTAACCACCATGTTCTGGAAGCGGCTACCCCTTGAAAGCCCAGCATAATAAAATGATTGATAACTTATTAAGGCAGAAGTGACCAAGAGAAGACCTTTTAACAAGAGAGGTTATTGATATACTATACTGTTAAAAAGGATTCTGGACAACATGTGCGCCAGAGCAAAACCTATTGTTATTGTTGTTATTTGCACAGTTAGTTAGATGTTTAGATTTGGCATTTTATCTACCTATCAAATCTTCTCCAAGGATTTGGGATAGGCAGATCTGGATGTTTGGTGGTACACAGATATCATCAAAGGATGTAAGCGGTTCCAAGTAAAACTGCCTTTTGCAACTGATTGATGGTGAATTTGCCAATGCCGATGATGATGTAGGACAGGGGTCCTCAAACTTTTTTAACAGGGGGCCAATTCATGGTCCCTCAGACTTTTGGGGGACTGGACTGTCTGGGTGGGCGTGGCTAAGTGGTCATGTAACTGGGTGGGCATGGCCAATTTAACAGTCGATTAAACAATACATACAAATTAAACTTTAATTTGTTGTGCTCCTGGGGGTAGAAAGCAGGTTAGTGAAAGGATGTGGCTCCTTGGGAGGGGGGGTTGTGAGGGACTTTTGTTTGTGTGTGTTTCTCTCTCTCTCTCTCCCTCCTTCCCTATCTCTGTGGAGGCTGGGGAAGCCAAAAACAGGCCCATTTTTGGCCTCCGTGGCCTCCAGAACCATTTTGCCTCCCCAAAATGGGCCTGTTTTTGGCCTCCTCAGCTTCCAGAAGGTGGGTGGGGGCCAGTGGATAGGTGGGGCGATGTGGGTGGGGCATCCTGATGGTCCTGTGCAGGCCAGATGAATGGTCTCAGCAAGCCGTATCCAGCCCACAAGCCATTGTTTGAGGACCCCTGATGTAGGAGATGGCCAGACTGAGCTTGAAAGACACCATCAGTCATGAGTCCCTTCATGCTCACAAGGGATCCAAGTCCAGCCCAGCTTGAATTCCAGTGATTCTTATCTACCGCCAATCTGCTTGGGCCAATTTACAATGAAGCTTTGTACCCATTTGAACTGCCTGGACCTCCTGATTTCCTTGGCGCTTGACAGGTGTTATTTGCTGTCCATCTTGTTTCAAAATAATTCCGGGCAGCTTACAATATAAATTCTCAAATATAAAAATACTCAATAAAATGGCAATACAAACAGAATAAAATCATGGACACAATATGGAGAAGGGGGCAGCGGGATGCAAGAGGGGGAAGGGGGGTTAGCTCTTACTTAATTGACCAGCTGCACTTTGAAGCTTCTCCATTGGGGCTTCAAGTCACCTGGCAGAACCAGATCTTAAGACTTTTACGGCAAGTTAGAAGGATGGGGACCAATCTCAGCTCAGGGAGTAAGACGTACCAAAGGGCAGGAACCATGGCAGAGAAGTCTGTTCTCCTTCTCCTCCTTTCTCTTTGAAAAGAAAAGCCCATCACCAAGCTGTTCCTCTGAAAGTTCTTCCTCTGAAAGAATAAAATTCTAGCAAGAACAGGCTGACCACCTACTCTGGGATCAATTCACTTCCTAACCCTCTGCTTGAGCTGTGGATTAGTATTATTTTATATCTTGTGCCATAACTGATGGCACACATCTCTTTGGAATTTTCTCGCATCTTGGCTGCACTAGATGAAAAGAAGAAACATTTTTGGTATCATCAACGAATTGATGACACTTTGGCTTAAATCTTCAAGCTCCTCAGAATCATTAAAGAAGGTCATAATTATATTAAATGGCATTCTGACCAATGTAAAACCATCAAAGAAATATGAGCATATATATCCAAAATTTCTCATTATTTTAGTTTAAGACCAGTTAGTAAAGAGGGAAGTTCCCCAGATACAAAGAAATACAGAATCCACGTGACTACATTCCTATTTCTTCTGGCAAAGTTCATTATATGGATCATTAAGAGAAAATAAAAGTAGTGTTCTTTGCTAAAAAAAAAAGTAGCAAATAAACCTATTTAATAATCATATGACCACTTTTTATCTTTCTCTATTAACAAAGTATGATATACTGTAACTACTAACATGAATACAAACATTTTTGTATAGTAAGTCTCTTCATAATGTTAGACTTCCCTCATATTTATAGTCTTAACCCCTTTGGTTGCGATGAAAACAAAATAAAGAAAGCCGAAGCAAAGCTAACAAGATACAATAAATGTGGACATGAAAAATACCCAATTATACTCGGATGCTGCATTTGATCGCACAAGAGGGCGCTTGTAGATCCAAAAAGCGGACCTGCAAGAAAAATGCTAGGATGATGATGATGACAGTCTTGACTCGCTAGAAATAGTTATTCCACACCAAGAAAGAGATTAAATAAGTAAATGTTGATTTCCATTAGAGATATGAGTTGATGTGATTCTGAAATTTGTCCTACGTGCAGATTTTAATCAGAAATAGAAATAAATGAACTTAATGGGACAACATCAAATTACATGTCCTTCAACAACTAATGATAAATTCAATCAGACTGAATTTTTGAAATTGTAATTTAAGCTGAATAGTAGGTTTATTCATATGTAGAAGTCCTTGGCCAGGATTGAAGCTAAATTACTGCTGGTGCTGCTATAGTATATATAGTAAACCGTATATACTATAGTATAGTACAGTAGCAGCACAAATACATGAAGGTTTCAAGCATACTAGGTGCTTCACTAAGAAACTATGTGATAGGGCCAGTTCGGACCGGTTCAGTGGAACTGGTTGTTACGATTCTGCACAGCTCGGAGAACCAGCAAATCGTGCCCCTGGCTGGCCCCAGCCCACTCCGCCTGCTCCTCCTCCCCATCCAGTCAGTCCTTATTGCGCAGGTATGACTGCATTCTCCCCCGCCTGCCCCATCCTGGTAGCAAAAATGGCCTCCCAGGAGGCAAAAAAAATAAGTGCGGGGGAGGGGGGACACTGAAAAAAAGCCACGCCCACCCAGTCACATGGCCATGCCCACTTTTAGCCACTCCTACAGAACTGGTAGTAAAAATATTTGCATCCCCTGGATCAGGCTTAGTTTTTGGGGAAGAAAATAAGAGGAAAAAGGTTCCTCTGCTTACCAGCATCCATCGGTATTCATCTGGCTAGTGTCCTGTTTGGAAACTGAAACAGTATTTGCTGTGTGAGCAAGGAGACAGCAAGGAGCTTGGGCATGGCTTAGCTCAACTGTTCTGTACTAAAGCTGGTTGCTGCTGTGAAACTAAAACTGAAACTCCACTCCTCTGTTTGTGTTTTGTATTTGGAACAGATTTGCTTTCAGGTGGTGAGGGGGAGTAGAACTCCTTAGCATCAGTGTGTTAATAAAACATATGAAATACTTATGCTCTGATGGTCATTTCAAAAAAAAATCCTTTCTTACTGAGCACCTAAAAGCCAAGAGGAACATACATGCCAAGTTTCAAGTTTGTAGGCTTTATGGTCCTAGAGATTTTGTGATCATGTGTGAGTGGTATTTCGCCTTTTTATATATAGAAGATTTAACATAAAATGCAGATTCTGTCCAATTTATTCTGGGTGAATAAAAGCATTAGATAGCAAAAGCTCAGGAACCAAGATGGTTCTTGGTTCATGCAGAAATCCATTAATATAGATATTCCTGTATCATTGATATAGATTTATGTCTAACCTACTTAGACAAATAAAAGTGATATGGAATAAACATACTGCAGAAATAAAAGTTAAGATCAATCAGAGGAAAAACAAATTAATTCCATCATTGGGCTGAGAAGTGCACAACCTAGATCCCATGCATGCACAATTTTCAGTAGGGTTTGTTCATCCGCCATTCACCTCCAGCTGTGCAACCTAGTTCCTAACAGGCTACAAACCAGTTCCCATCCATGGCCCAGGGGTTGGGGACTTCTCATGCAGGAGACAAGGACAACAATAGAAATGACCTAAAGTTTTATCATACATAACTAAAAACCTGAAAGATTGTAGGCATGGAGTCCAAAACAAGATAGGAATGACCAACCAAAGAAATGAAGGCAAGTAGCAGAAATGGGGGGAAAAAAATCAATAAAACTAGTCAGCTGTAAAACTAGTTAGCAGGAAAAAAGTAAGATTTTAATGTTATCCTTTGCATTTAAAAACAGCGGTAAGTCAAGGAGAAGGAAATGTGGACCAACAGATCTTTAGCAGTATAAGTAAAAAGCTCTTTCATGGAAGTCTGAAAATGAACTAATTCTCACCGAGGAAATAAAATTGTACAAAAAAGTAAATATTTATCATAACTAAATGGAACAGCCTCCCAGAATTGGAGAATAAAAAAGGATTGAAAATTTATTACCTTTCAACAAATGGTACCAACACAGTATGCAACAACAACATTAAAGCAGCAGAAACACACTGACTCATTAAAATGATATTAAAGTAGGATTAAAACATCTGCTTTTTGAAAAAAATACTGCTCAAAACTTCAGAGGACAAGATTTTGATGAACATGTCATTATTAAGTAAGAAAAAGGAATTAAAAATATGAACTCCTTTATACTTGCTTATAAGAAGAAATTTGAAGTCATTATGAGAATCCGAAGAGTGGTACAAAAGTTAAAAAAAGAGTGGAAAGGGAAAGGGGCAAGGGCATCAGAAACAATATTCTTCAGAATTGCAAAAATTACAAGAATCAAAACTACAGAGCAAACTCTAATATTTTTACTCATTCTTTACAGGAAAAGTGGCCTTGGTGTGGTAGCTCAGCTTTTTACCTTTAGATACTTTATTGCTTAATATTACTTTTGATTATAATTTTCTCTTCCTTGTTCTTTGACAGGAAGACTTCTCTTTCTACAGCCATCACAAAACAACATTTCAGACAAAAAGCTCTTCATTTAAAATATAACCTTTTAATTTCAATTTTTGGGGGGGTCTGGAAAGGAAAAACTTACAGTATTTTAGAGACGTGACTAAAGAGACTATTCAGTCTTCACAAGTGACTGTACCATTATTTGTGTGTCTTGGGAGTCTGAAAGGATGCATCAGAGATAGGTAATTGTTTTCTGGAGCCTTGACGACAGACAGGAGCAAGCAAAACGGCCTACATAATAGGACACCGGAGAATACAGCAAGTGAGAGATAGTTAATTTTTTCAAAAGGTAGTTAATGTATGCTTATGATCTCATTGCAAATTTCAAAACTTGAACACCTTGGCAGGGACTGCTGATGACTCCCTTTTTTGCTTCTAAATAATTAGTTTTTCCCCCAAAATGCAATTGCTTGTTGGACACACGTAAGAACTACACCAGGGTATCTGTCACAAACCAATATCACATACTAATTATAGAAGAAGCAGGCAGAGTTGCAAAGTCCTAAAGTACTTTCTTTTTTCTTTATGACTCCAATAAGTTGCATGCACTCATTAGCTGGACAAAGAATCCAGATTGCTACAAACATACAGTTCAACTCCACCCAAGTCAAAGAAATATAAGTTTTATCTTCTTCTCCACAGGAAAAAAAAGATCCACGGAACCCCTGGTTTTAGTTTCCATTCATACTGCTATTTTGGATGGCTTGTAAAAGTCTAGTAAGGAACACAAATTTAAAAATAAGACATAATTAAGTAAGAGGAACACAAATTTAAAAATAAAAGTTTGTGTTTTATTCATGGTGAAAAAATGGTTAGGTAGTGCTCGTTCAGTGACCATTAGTCATTTCAATGGCCCTGAAAAAAGCACTTATAACCGTTTTTTATACTTATGACTGTTGCCACTCCGATGGTCATATGCTCAAAATTCAGGTGCCTGACAACTGACTCATATTTATGACAGTTGCTATTTCCCAGAGTCATGTCACCTTTTCTGACAAGCAAAGTTAATAGGGAAAGCCAGCTTCATTTAACAACTGTGTTACTAATTGAACAACTGCAGTGATTCACTTAACTAATGTCTCACTTAGCAACAGAAATTTTGGGTTCAATTTGGTCAAAGACATCCTTTATACTGTGAAAATTACTTTTTCCAAAAAAGATGAAGCCACCATGGATTTCACCCCATCCTGCCACAACAAGGTCTACAATGCAAGCATTATAGGAAAGTTCCCAAGCATTCTCTTTTCAAGGCCCTCCCTGGTGTCTCAGTAATTCTTTTTTCATGGTACCACTTACAGTTCCCAAACGGTGAACTGTGGTGCCCTGGGGACAATTATATTTATTCAATGATAAAATTTCCCATGGTGTTCTTGTGAGTTTGTTTTAGCACTCTGGGCTGCATGGCACACAATTAGGAAACTCTGGTTCTACAGCTTTCAATCTCTCCCTCCAATGAGAAGTTTACCTCATTTACATTGCAAATAATAATGCAAAGAAACTGGACTGATTCTTTAAAAATACAAAAATGTTATACAGATAGAAAACAAGTTGAAGAGCACATATCATTCCAGTGTCCTGGCACTAGGGTAAACCACTGGCACAGATCAGATGCTACCGTATATACTCGCATATAAGCCGACCCTTAAAAAACTGCCCCAAAATGAGGAATTTTGCAAAAACTCACATATAAGCCGACCCCCACATCTTTTAACATCAGGCATGGGTATATTTTAATGAATTTTACTACTACAAATGCAAAGAAACTGGACACAAAGTTGCATGTGACGATTGCAAACACGAAAGCAGTCACATGAATGACTAACCAATCAGAGCGTGTTATGATCCAGTGGTAGAAAAAGCAAAATGGAGGCACCCAGAGTAAAAAAAAATGTGCTGTAGGTATGTATGACTGAATGGTAATATCGATATTGCGTGATCTGAGAAGTGGCGTCATGTCGTTTGTGTGAGATCAGATTTATAAGCGTATAAGCCGACCCTCAAATTCGAAAAAAAAAAATTGCGTTTTAAAGTCGGCTTATATGCGAGTATATACGGTAATAATTTAAATAATATTCTTCACTAGCAATTCACATTGAGGTACATACATGGCTTTCCTCATTTTATTCTGTTCACTCCCCTTTGGGATAAATTAAACTGGAATAATTATTTGTCCCTAGCCCGCGCGGCCCCCACACTTACTCCACAGTCAAGTGGAGTGTGAACCCAACACGGTCCAGTTTCAGTCCTACATTATAATCATGAATTGGCGTTCTTATTTTTTAAAAATTTGGTTTCACAAAGAGTAGCATGGAGATTATCTTGATCTATTAGTTGAGTTTTGAGTCAGTTTTTTTCAACCCAGAGCATTTCTTTGTAGTTATTGAGAGGTGTATCTGAGATGACAGGAACTGGACTCACGACCTTTTTTATTTGGTTAATCTAAACCACGGATGTCAAACTGGATGTGTCAAATGCAGGTCATGCCTGCCCCACCTTTGCAAATGGGAAAAACATCACAAAATACCATGTGACGGCAACCTGATGCTGTGAATTTGACACCCATGATCTAGACCCACTGTTCCACTCTACAAGCTCTTATCTCTATGTACATTTGTCAACTGGGAGTCATATTTCCATATCATCTTAAAATGGATCTTATTCTACAAAAATCATGCCATATTAGCTTTTACTATTTTTGCTGGCTGAATCAACATCGCTTAAAATTGTTTAAAAGTCCAGGCAACCATGAGGCACAGCCAAAATCCCTCTATTTAATCGCAGTAAATTCTGGGACATCATAAACCTAAACAGTAAAGCCAAATAAAGTCCAGGCCTTTCCAACCAATCCTTAGTGGCAACTGTTTGAATGGCAACATGAGGTGACAAAAGATGTTGAGTATTTATCGCCAGTTCCAAAAGTGATGTTCTTTTTTTTTAATTACTGCAGGTAATATTGTTAATTATGCAGAACATCTGTGGGTACCGCATGTTATAGACTAACATAGGCAACAAAGCAGTATTTTTCCTGAGGACCTTACATTTCATAGTTAGGTGGCTGCAGACAGAAAAAGAGAAAGAGTAATGAGTAACACAATGAAGAGAGAAAGAGAAAAAGGTATTAAGAATGATAGTGAGAATGCATCGCACTATAGGTATGCTTCTTTTTTACTTAATCATGAAAAGGTCACTCAAAAGTCTTATGTATCAAACATTCCAACTGAAAAATAGGGTGTTTTCAATGGGACTTGTGATACACAAAAACGTCCTTGAAATGTCATTATATTCTCAGATATACTGAAACCGAAATACTACAAATAGACAGGAAGCTTTACATCCTTCAAGACATATCATCACTGAGTTAGCACTGGACAACAAAACATCTAATACAAAACCAGAGGCACATTTCTTGAAATTATACTAATCATCAAAGGATCAGAGATTGTGCAAATCAGCATGCAGATAACAGATAATCAGAGTTGGAAGGGACCTTGTAGGTCATCTAATCCAACCCCCCCCACCCAAGCGGGAGACTCTACAAAAATGGCAGTCCAATCTCTTCTTGAAAGTTTTCATTTAAACAAAAGGAATCTGATCACAAATCCTCCAAATTTGCCTACAAATTCAACTTTATCTCAAGAGAGGAAGGAATTCCCACAGCTCACTTCACCAGCTACCTGGTCCTGACTAATTCTTGATTCCCGTAGACGGTAGCCTTCAATGAATGTTTAAAGAGCACTTCCTCATAACCCTCATTCACCCTACAGATTCCAGATCTTTCTTTCCTCTTCCAAGGGTTGGATTCTGCAGACAATAAAATCTCCTGCCTGTCTGCTCAGATATCTGTCTGCATTTTATATCTCATTACAGGACTGCCTGTCTGGCCCACATGTGGCCCAGACTGTATAAGTCTGAGTGAATATGGGGGGAAAGGATGGATAGGCCTGAGTAAATTGGGGTTTCCCATTTACATACATTTATGTCATGTTCCTTCAAAAAATATAGAATTTCCTATGAGGTAAGAGAATCAAACAGAATCTGTTAGATTCGGTTATCTCATAGGAAATCTTATACTTTTCAAATGAACATGAGGTATTTAATTATTTCTGAAAATGTAGTTCTTATAGCATAATACAAAACACAGAGATCAACTAAATGTCTATTAAGAAATCCTACATTTTTTGAACAAATTATCTTCCTTAGCCCAGTTCTACTTTGCTAGCAAATGTGATCCTGTGTTAGAACATACTAAGACAGCTAGCTTTCCTGTTCATCAATACCTGCTCTGGACACCATACTCTGTTAGATGTTCTTCTTTATCACTAGTGAAAACATTTGGAAGAACTAGATTCAATTTCTAATGTTATCCAAACTCTCCATTATGATTAATCTTAACTATCCATTTGAAAAACATTGAATTTACTCATAGACCAGACTTGGCAAGAAGCCTTTCCATGTAACATGTCATCTTTAAGCTAAGCTGGGCTTTTTATGTGATGGGGAAAAAAACCCTAAAGGGCCAACTCAATGCTTGAATTATTTTTGGGATTGTCAAATCCCCTTCTCAGGGCAGAGGAAGGAAGGGAGGGAGGGAGGGAGGAAGGAAGGAAAAAATAGTATAGTCATTTTAAGGATGGGCCATACTTGATTGAACAAAAAGACATTTCCAAAAAGTCAACTTTTAACCCCACCCCAACACATGATACATTGAAATTAAGAACAATTTGCTCAGATTTAGACACAGTTGATAAACTGTCTTATGAAATAAAGGTGTCTAATTCCCTCTTTGCATAGTTGCAAGATATAGTCAATCTTACCATTTATTCTTAAAGCAGACAACTGGCATTTTTTCTTCTGTTATAGTAAAATTTGTCCAAAACCCTGTAATACCCCTTATGGCTCCATTAAAATAATAAAAATAGAAAATCTTAGAACTAAGCTCTCCCAATAGCCTACCTTCATAGAGAAATAAGTTACAAAATTTCTCAGTTACAGAATTTCTTAGATGTAAAAAAATTAGTTAGAAGGGATACAGTCTAGACCAGGGCTGTCAAACTCCTGGCCCGTGGGCTGGATGCATCATGCACTGGCCACACCCATGCCCAGTTTAGCAAAGGGGAAAAAAGTCCCGATACGTAATGTGACACCACCGTGATGTTTGATACCCCTGATCTAGACTAATTGAAGGTGCTTTAATCATTTCCAGACCACTTTTAAGTAATACTTTAATAAATCAGTGCTTTTTTTGGCATACACAGGTTTACCAAAGCAATTAATCTCAAATGATCTTCATAGGCATCTCAGCAAAAAGGATTTGCAATACTCCTAGTTGCACATATTTCCATCTTCACCAATAGACTAATCTACATTCAGTATCGAACAAAATCAAATCTAAGCATAGACTATTAACTGAATTGCAACCACCCTTATGCAGCCAGGTTAGCAAACTTAAGGTAGCAAGTCTGAATATGTCTGCTAAACACACATGCCAAGAGAATTCTATTTTTAAAATAGTTTTCCAAGTTTTAAAATAAAATGACTCCAGGATCTGGACCATTATTTTTAATTATTGGAAATTAAAGTTCTTAATATAGGAAATAGCAAGCAGACAGACATTAGAGAAAAGAAAGAGGAACTAACTCTGTATCATTATTATGGGAAAAGCTGTATGCATTTATAATAAACATCTGCTGTAAAAAGAAAACAAGTGCAAGCAAGATACTAGGCACACTTTGGGGGTTATGTATATGAAGCAGTCTTTTACTTTTGCACCAATACAAAATTACAAAGATAATTAGGGATCCAGTTCATTTTTTTTTTTTACTCTCACAAGCTGTGGTTTGGTCAATGAGAACCATTAGATTGATTAGTCCACTCATCTTAAAAGTTGTCAAGGCTGGGAAACACTGAATTAGATTTTGACAATAATGTTGCACCCTCAATCCTACAACAGAGAGTGCAAGATCTTTGTTGTTGTGTATTATAGGTAGAACGGTACCATTTATGGGATTAATAATTCTTAACCTGGTCTCAGGAGAATCCAGGTTGAAATCTTTCATATATATCTGCCTGAAAAGCATAGGCTATATTTAACAATCTAACATGAGAACATGGTCAGCAAAATAACTAAATCCTCCGGGACAAAAAAAAAAAAAAAAAAAAAGCAACCACCAAGAAATGTTTAGTTGGCTTTAAAATAGAATGCAAAAACAGAATTAGCCAAGTGAAAACTTATCAGGAATCTGTGTCTTATTGCATCTGATGAAACGAGCTGTAACTCGAAAAACCTATCCCTTTTAATAAAACTTGTTAGTCTGAAAAAGCATTAACAGACTCCTGATTTATATCCTATGAGTCCCTTAACAAAGGAGTTAAGTCAGACGTGTCAAACTCAGGGCCCATTGGCCAGATGCGGCCCACGGGGTGCTTAGATCTGGCCTGCGATGCCACCCTGGAAATTGCAAGGGACTGGCCTGCAGTGCTTCTGCCAGTGAAAACGGAGCTTGGGAGGGCCCTGTGCAGTCCTCCCGAGCTCGGTTTTTGCTGGCGGAGGGTTGCAGGAGGCCATCGCAGCTGGAAACGGAGCTTGGGAGCCCATTTTTTCTGGCAGAGTGCTTGGGCCATCATAGGCATGAGTGACGTTGAGCTGGCTATGCCTACCCTGGCCACACACACACACACACACACACACACACCGCCCCGCCCCCCCGATGTCAAGCACATCCCTGATGCGTTCCTCAATGAAATCGAGTTTGACACCCTCTAGATTAAGGGGTGGAAGGTTTTAATTACATAGCACAGTGCAATCCTGTGTTAACTATCAGCCAGCTCCTCGAAGACTGTGGTTCAAACAACACTGTCACTCCTTGACTTTGAGATTTAATCTTTATTATAGGCAGTCCTCAACTTTCAACAGTTAATCTAGTGACCATTCAAAGTTACAACTTCACTGAAATAATGACTTATGACCATTTTTCACACTTGCAATCGTTGCAGCACCCTTGTGGTCACGAGATCAAAATTTGGATGGCTGATAACTGGTTCATTCTTGCGTCTGTTGCACTATCACAAAGTCAGGTGATCCCTTTTTGTCACCTTCTGAGAAGAAAAGTCAACGGAGAAGTCAGATTCACCTAACAACCGGGTTTCTGACTTAACATCTTCAGTGATTTGCCAAACAGCTGTGGCAAGGAAGGTTGCAAAAGGGGGCAAAACTCACTTCACTGTCTCACTTAACAACATAAATTTTGGGCTCAATTGTAGTCATACATTGAGGACCACTTGTGTTATGACATTCCTCTACTACAAGGTTTAAAAATACAGTAATTCCAAATCAATTCGGTAAAATTAGTTTGGAATTTAACAGCTACATGGTAAACAATTCTTTAACACTGAAAAAATCAACTAAGCAAAAAAACATTTAAAGCAGCACTCTGGGACAGTACTAAGTGTATATATACTTCCATAGTAATTTAAAACATGTGTTCACTTAAAACTGATGAAAGACTGAATGAGAGACATCACAGTGGAAGTAACACAGATTTGTTTTTAAAAATTCAGGATTTACTTTAAGGAGGTATTTTTTGAAAAGTTGGTTTAGAGCAAAAGAAAAGAACAATCATTATTCTATGAGTCAAACTTTTCAACTCCAAAGAACTGGTTCAAATTTATTTATGTATTAAATTTCTACACCACCCATCCCATTTAAGCAAATCTGAGTGGTTTGCAAACAACATAAAACAACACAAAACATGATAAAAGCACAGTTAAAAACAGAATTTAAAAACAAGGTTAAAATTTACAATTTAAAATAATAGAATAATGGAAGGTACCTTTGATGTCTTCTAGTTCAGGGGGTCTCCAACCTTAGAAACTTTAAGACCTGTGAACTTCAACACCCAGAATTCCTCAACCAGCTTTGCTGGCTGAGGAATTCTGGGAGTTGAAGTCCCAAAGGTTAGAGAACCCTATACACTCAACTTATGACCACAATGGAGCTCAAAATTTTTTTGCTGCTAAGTGATAAATTTGTTGGGGGAGTTTTGCCCCATTTTATGACTTCTCTTGCCACATTTACTGTGTTGCTATTAAGTGAATCACTGAAGTTGTTAAATTGGTATCACAGTTGTTAAGTGAATCTGGTTTCCTCATTAACTTTGCTTGTCAGAAGGTCGCAAAAGGTGATCATATGACACTGGGATGCTGCAATTGTCATAAATGTGAATCACTTGCCAAGCATCCGAATGTAAATCAGGTGACCATGAGAGATGCTGCAATGGTCATAAGTGTGAAAAATGGTCATAAGTCACTTTTTTCAGCACCGCTGTAACTTTGAATGATCACTAAGTTAACTATTGCAAGTCAAAGACTACCTGTTCCATTTCAGACAGATAGTCATCTTAAAAGTGACTATCCATGTTAAAAGAATTCAGAAGGATAAAAGTTCAGCAGCATAAGTTAGGGAATTGGAACTTTATAGGCAGTTATAGCTAGTTAGATGCCTTATGTGAATTTCTCAGCATTACAGCTGTAACGTCAGTTTCATAAAACAATATCATTTTGAAAAGCTCAAAGTCCAAGCACAGTTCCTCCATATAATCTCAGAGGCCAATTGCAGTAGAATCTTATTCATGTCCTCCACCACGTCCTAAAATATCTTTGATCAGCCATTCCTTTTTCTAGCTGAAATTCCAAAAATTCTACAATTCCAGTTCTACTGAAAAAAAAAACAGCTCCCAAAGGCTATTTCAGTTTACCTTTATTTCCACACTGGTGCTGGTACTTGCAATTATACAGGTAGTCCTCAACTTACAACCACAACTGGGACTACAACTTCTCTTGCTAAGCGTTAAGCATGCTGCATCCAATTTTACCACATTTCTGTCATGGCTGATAAGCAAATCGCCATGGTTAAGGGAATCATGTGGTTGTTAAGAAAAATCCAACTTCTCTCTCAATATTTTGTTTATTGGAAACGGGCTGGGAAGGTCACATATTTCGATCACATGACCCAGGGATGCTGCAAACATCGTAAATACATGTTGATTGCCAAGCACCCAAATTTTAATCACCTGACCACAAAGATGCTGTATTGGTTTTAAGTGCAAGGATCAGCTGTAATTTTTTTTTCAACACTGCCATAACTTGAAATGGTCACTAAATCATAGTCTTTTAAATGACTCCATAATCCCTTGTGGGGTGGAAGTCTGGGCAACTGAATGGAGCTGAGTGTTTACTGGCCGGATGCCCTTCCTGTTGCCAATGCGGAGTTATATTCATCAGATATAATCTCAATGTGTCCAGAGAGAAATATCTGCCTCTACCTAGGATCGAACTCACAGCCTCCTGATTGTGAGGTGAGAGTTCCACCTCTAGACCACTGAATCACTCAAATGGTCACTAAATGAATAGTCATGAATCTAGGACTACCTGTAATAGCTATTTCAATAAATCTTTAGAGATAGGATTTTTTTTTTAAAAAAATGAGACTATAGCAAACTTCAGTAAAATCTAAATCTCAGACCCAAAAGTTCTAGTCCTGCCTTAGGCAGAAAAAGCCAGCTGTGTGACCTTGGACCAGTCTCTTTCTCACAGCCCTAGGAAGGAAGCAATGGCAAGCCACTCCTGAAAAACCTTGCCAACAAAACTGTAGAGACTTATCCAAGTAGTCTCTGAGAATCAAGATACAACTGAATGGAATAAAAAATAATAAAAATTAAAAAAACCTACGTTCTGGTGTTTTAATTAGATCATTTAAAAATCGTAACATAAATAACCAATTGACCCTTCAAATGTTACCAAGATAAAATATTAGGTAAGCTTTTCCTCATCTGCAACTTCTGTATTGATTAAGCATGGACTTTTAAAAATAAAACTATTTATTCCGTATTTCTTAAGTCCTACTACCTCTCCCTATTGCTCATGTAATCCAAATATCTATGAATTTTTCCTTCCATATTGACAAGGAGAGTTAGGTCTGATAAATTCTGCATTCAATGATACTAAATATCTTAGGACAGCAAAAGAAAATGTACAAATATGGTAAATGTATTTCTACTTTGCTTCACCAAATATACTCCCAGGATACCGGCATCTTGTCTGTAAGTTTCTTGAAGGAGAATCATCTGAAAGTTTACAAACAAATAATGGTTGGATCACATGAGAACTGGGAAAACAAAGAAACTGACCAGTTAGGCCTGTATTTTCATGTATTTACACCTTTTGTGTTGGTGTGGTTGTATGTACGGAGGGAAGGAATCTACTGGCCAGCCCATAGATCATGCAAGATGCTAAACTTAGCAAATATCTCTCCATTCACCCTGCCAACATAAGTTGCAGTTGGGTGTGAAATGCCAAGTTTTCTTTTCAAAAAGCAGCTGCAAGTGATTAAAATGTAACCCTCAAATCCATGCATTTTGCTCAATTCAAGCCCATGCAAGCTATCGGACAAGTAAACTAAAAAAGGGACGACTCTCTTGTTCAACTCTCTCAAGTTCAAACTGACAACTGATATTTTAGAATACATAAATGAAATCTACAGTCCTAGGGAGAGTGGAAAAGGTGACAAAACCCGGGCACACCTGCATCTTTAAAACAGTCCATGCTCTTTTCTGGAGTAATAGTCCAAATGCTGATTTCCTCGAATAAGATCAGAATCTCAGCATTTACCTCTTTTTTCATAAAGATTCTTTTCCAAACCAGAGACAAGGGTCATATTTGTAGGCTAAAATAGACCATTTCTTCTATCCTATAACACATATGTATGAAAATACAGAATAGACAGGCACCTCTTGGATGGATGTGGGTATACAATGCCCTGAGCTCCTGCAGGAAAAGAGAGATACAAATCTAATTACATTGTAAATCTAGTTAAATAATTACCATAATTGCTACAAATATAGGATGCCCTTGGAATTATTATAGAAATGAGTTTTTAGGTGCTACTTATACAAATGTAGCACAAACTATGTTGAAACAGCAATTTGATGGAAGACTTAAAAATGGAAGTACCTACTAAATGAGTTATGAAATGTTATTATTTTAGGCCTTCAAAATATATGGCCCAGGAACAAATAAATACCTTTACTGTTTATTTTATTGTTGTTACCCTTACTAAAGTCTCAAGTTTTCCAGTACTGCTTGATTTGAAGCAAAAGAATCAAGATTTGAAGCAAAAGAATCAAGATGAAATTTTATCTTTCCCAATAAATTTGGGGGCTTTAATAAATCGAGTAAGATCCCAGGTTTCATCTTGCAAAGCTAAAGCGTAAAATGAAACCACGCTATCTTATATTATCTTAATGACCAAATATGAAGAGCAAATACATAATAATAACATAAATAATGCTATGAATTGAGAAGAATACACAAGCACCGAAAAGCCACTTCCCCCGAAATTATCCAAGAAATAACATTTCCTAAATTGCTAGAACAATTTTTTAACTTACTTCCTGATTGAAAATTTGAAGCCAGGCAACTGAAGTAGCAACCTGCTTCCTTTTTAAATGTTTTGGAGTACAACCACCCACAAGCTCCATCAAACATGTGCTGAGGCCAGAGGTTCAGGATGGAATACAGATCATTTAGAGTCTCCTCGTTTGATTTAACCACAGAACAGGGCTATGCCAAAGCTTCTTACTGGAACCAAGTTGGGATCTTTTACTTTGAAAGCATGCAAATGCTACTATTTTAGTACCTGTACAATAGCATTCCTTGAGCCTTTTGGCACACAACAGATACAAACTTAATGTAAACCACTCCAAACTTGATTGTAGGAAGTACGATTTCAGCAAAAGAGTGGTCAATGTCTGGAACTCACTACCTGATTCTGTTGTCACCTGCTCAAACCCCCACTCCTCTACCCTCAAACTAACCTCTACTGACCTCACCTCATTCCTAAGAAGTCTGTAAAAGGTGTGCATAAGCGTATAATCGTGCCTACCTTCCCTGTCCTATAGTCCCCGATTATTAGTTCCCATTTCTTATATTTAAACTTACATTTATTCTTATTTCTATTGTATTGTAAGCTTTTGACAAAATCAATCAATACATACATACAAAAATAAATATCAGCATGCTGGCCACATGACCACAGAAAATGACTTTGGACAATCTTGGTGACCACTGCCAAGAAACAAAGACGAGCACTGAGCCTAACCTGGTAGGAATATCTAACACCCAAGAAGATAGGCTGAAGATCCAGATGGATCTTGACAGACTAGAACGCTGGGCCGCATCTAACAAAATGAAATTCAGTGTAGAGAAAAGTAAAGTCCTACACTTAGGAAAGAAAAACCAAAAGTACACATACAGACTGGGTGAAACCAGGCTCAACAGCAGTAATTGTGACAGGGATCTTGGACAACCAGCGAAATATGAGCCAGCAATGTGCAGCAGCAGCCAAAAAAGCCAATGCAATCAATCCTAAATTGGATTAACAGAAGCATACAATCAAGATCAAGGGAAGTACTAATACCACTCTATAAAGCCTTAGTAAGACCACACCTAGAGTACTGCATCCAGTTTTGGTCACCACATAGTAAAAAAGATGTTGAGACTCTAGAAAAAGTACAGAGAAGAGCAACCAGGATGATTGGGGACTGGAGACTAAAACATGAAAAAAGGTTACAGGAACTGGGCTTGGCTAGTCTAGTGAAGAGAAGGACCAGGGGAGACAGGATAGCGGTCTTCCAATATTTGAGGGGCTGCCACAGAGAGGAAGGGATCAAGCTATTTTCTAAAGCGCCTACAGGCCAGACAAGGAATAATGGATGGAAACTGAAGGAGAGATTTAACCTGGAAATAAGGAGAAACTTTCTGACAGTGAGAACTGGGTGGAACCAATGGAACAGCTTGCCCTCAGAAGCTGCGTGAGAGCCATCACTGGAGACTTTCAAGAAGAGAATGGACTGCTATTTGTCAGAAAGGGTGTAGGGTGTCCCGCTTGGGTGGGGTGGGGGAGTTGAACTAGATGACCTGTAAGTTCCCTTCCAACTCTGATTATCTGTTATCTGTTAGGTGCCTTAGACTCAGACATGACTGGACAGGAAAACCTTTACCTTTACTTCCTGCCATATTTTTCCCTCAACAGCCAAATTGGTGTTTATAGAGCAGGGCTGTCAAACTTGATTTCATTGAGGGGCACATCGGGGGGGGGGGGGGGAACATGGCCTGCTCAACATCGCTTGTGTTGGAGGCGCTTGTGGTGGCCCGAGCACTCTGCCAGAGAAAATGGGCTCAGTTTTTGCTGGCAGAGGCACCACAGGACAGTGCTTTGCTGTTTCCAGAGCGGCCCCACAGGCCAGATCTAAGCACCTGCTGTGGTTCGCCGGCAGAGTTATTGGACACTGAGGATGAAAGTGAACCAGTCAGGGAGCCTGGTGAGGACTTGGACAAGGGTCCTGCACCTGATGCAGGAATGGGTCCAGGGCCACCCGAGAGTGTGGTGCTGTCTTCGGAGTCTGGCAGCAACGAAGCAGAGGGCCCCAGGGAGCCTGTTCTGAGCGTGCGTGTGCGCAGGGCTCCTCAAAGGAGAGAACAGCTGAAACAAGGGTGACTTGGGAGTAAGGCTGGAAGGTGATTGTCCATCCCATCAGGTCAGTCCTCAATGACCTGCTCTTTGTAGGAAGCAAAGAAGTTCATTAGATTCTGATTCCTCATTGAAGCCTTGCGAAGTCTGGTTTGTCTTTGCTGGAACTTCTGTTGGTATATATATTCTAATTAAGTGGACTTCTGTTTCTTGGCAGCCTTCTTCAGCCCTGAAGGCATGAGCTTATCTCAGAGATTTGTGTTTAATGAGTTTTGGCTGGGAATGCAACAAATTCCCAGCATCACATTAAAAAAGGTTTGATTTTACATTCAGTTTGTATTTCCTTAATTTAGACGAAGCCTGGGTCAGAACAGCACCCCGTGGGCTACATCCAGCCTGCGGGCCTTGAGTTTGACACCCCTGGAATAGAGGATGTGATAAGGGACCAAAAAAAAAAAAGGGGGGGGGCTGAAAACTGAGTTTCACATCATGTTGAGGGGAAATAAATATGCCTTTTCTGCTTGGAAGACAACCGTCTTCTCAACTCTGCTTATTTTTGTTGAGTGAAACTTTTTATGAAAAAAATTGATTCCTAGAATGTGGATAAATCTGAATAAAGATTGAAACACTTGTCTTGGCATACCCGAATATGGAGAAATAAAATTAAAAGTATTCTCCTACAATTAGACAGCAATGCAACTTACAAAAATTTGGGATCAAATCTACTATCCAATCAATTAAAAATACACAAGAAATGGGCTGAATGATCAAGTATTTCTACCCCATTAGATCTGATTGGTATCACAGGAAAAATCATGAGGTATCACTATTATTATTAACAGTATTAATTATCTATCATTCTTTTTTCCTGATTTAGTTCTGATTTTTTATTTTGAATGCTCTTTCAATCATTATTATATAATGGTTTTATTTACTTTACTGTTTTACTGGATTGTATTGTTGCATGTTGTCCAAAGTCACTCTCCATGAGATGGGTGGCCATATAGATTTGATTAAAATGTAAATTACATGTAATGTAATTGAAAGGTAATCAAATATACATATGTTTGAACCTGTAAGTTGATATGGCCTATAGGCTAATCAATTAATAATATATATAAAAATCTAATATATATCTGATTAATAAACAATGGGAGCGGAACAAAGAAACAGCTTCATGTTCCATCAGTTAAGCAATGTCATATAATGTAGAGTTCCCCAATCTTTCCGGGTTTGCAGATTGGCAGGGGGAGGAGATGATTTTGGGCAGGCACATGTGCCTGTTTCCACAAATGAAGCAAGCGGCCATATGTTCGCCAGTTGCTTGCACAAGTGGGGATGCATACGCATGCTTACCCATGACTTCCGCAACCTGGTTCCAAATGACTCACGGCCCGGTAATGAGCCATGGCTGGGGGTGTGTGGACCCCTGATATAGTGGGAGCCTGGAAACCTGCCTTCTCTATGCCAGAGTAGCACATGTCCTTTGGAAAGATATTCCAATCCTGAGATCTGGATGGCTCTCACCTTGATGTTGTTCAAGAAGCAATTTAAGATGTTAACCTCAGATAAGAGATAATCAGAGTTGGAAGAGACCTTGTAGGTCATCGAGTCCAACCCTTGCCCAAGCAGGAGAGCCAACACCATTTCTGACAAATGGCAGTCCAATCTTTTTGAAAGCCTCCAGAGATGAAGCTCTCAACTTCCAAGGTCAAGCTGTTCCATTGGTTGATTGTTCTCACTGTCAGATGTGGCTCTGAATTCCCAGGCTTTTGATAGGGTGTTGACTGGGCCCTTGATGGACAGTTTTTCTGTTTATTAGCGGCTCATGACTTTTTAAATTTGTGTCACTTTTTCAATGATAAACTGCCCTGAGTCATTTAAAATGTATGATAAAATAAATTAATTAATATGTGAGTAACGCCCAGATTGACTCTGGAATATTCTGCAGCTCCTACAAGACAGAGATAATACAGCTTGAAAAATTGATACATCAAGCTGGCTTCCTGAAAAGATATATTTCATATTCTCTTCTGCTAACTATTGAAAGAAAAAATGCTATCCTTAATAAATGCAGATTCTGGATTCAGTTTTAATGAATTTCTTTTTAAAATAAGGCAGATATAATGGTGGCATTTCATGAAATTTAGTAATTATTTTTATGTACATTCTGCCTTTCATTCCCTCTCCCCCTTTTCCAACTGTTTGGATTGCATCTCACATAATCCATTTCTTTATAAAAGCTTGTACAACAGCAAAACAAACCATTTTTATTCACTTCCCTGGAGTTCCTTACAAGAATCTGCCCCCAAATTTTGGGAAGTATGGGAAGCTTTAGCCAAAGCATAGGAACATAATTTGTTTATGGGGTTTTGTTTAACTATGTTTATCATTTACTTCAAAATCATACTATAGTAACATTTCCAGATGCTTCATAAAGCATTAAACATACAAGATGTTGTGCAACTATTTCTACTTTTTATAAAATATAAAATGCCATTAAACTAATTTCTATTAAGCATTAAAGTATTTCATTTATTCCTACCCTATAGGGAAAGTCTTCAGGGAACATCTTAGTGTACAAATATTGAGGCGAGTATCATAATGGCGTGGACAAGGGAGAATAAAAACACCATTGCATAAACAGAAATAGGCCAGAAATAAAATACAACTCTTGATAAAATCAAATTGTCTATGGAATCTTCATAATAGCTACAATACCTTTATGAGAGTCACTGCTAAAAAGGCCTTTACTGAAGCAGAAAAAGACCAAATGAGCATTTGGACAATCTCTACTGCAGTAACATCCATAAAAACTAAGTGATGTAAATTAGAAAGTCAGTTTCCTATTTACAATTCATACTGAACTTTAGCATGACCAAGGAAACTGAAAGACATTAAAAAAAATACTTTTTCCTGGGTTCTACTAGGCCTGCACAAACATCCATTTGAATGATAACCATTTTGTGAGTAAAATGGTAATCTATCAACAGTGAAGAAGCTTGGAGTTTTCAGGTTAACATATTCAACTGTAGAAACATAAGAAATGATAAGAGCTGGTGAAATCCTAACCAGCACACACTGTATGTAACAAAGATTCACAGTTCTTAAAACTCTGAATGTTAAAATCAAATCACACTACTTGGACTTATGTAGTACATATTATTCTGAGGACTAACTCTTTAAGGTGCCTTGCTCTTAACCCTGGAGACCTGGTTTGGCAGAGTGGTGAACTAGCACCAGAGAGACCCAGGTTCAAATTCAGCCTCAGGCCCAGAAGCTTTTCCTGTGTAATTTTGGGTGAGTCCACCCTCCCTCACTGCAATCTACCTTATAGAGTAGTTGGGGGGAGGGGAGGGGAAGGGAAGATAAAACACTGATTATTTAGAAAAAGTTCAAAATGCTATGAAATAAGGAGGGGTTTTATATACATTATCTCGTCAAAGTCCAGTAGCAAATATTAAACTTGCTTAATATCTAATTCTTTGGAAAACAAGGAAAAATAATGCTAAAAGGTATAATCTTTAAATACACTGGAAAAAGCAGATAATTTTTTGGAACATAACACATAAACTAGGAGTCAGCATATTTCCTTCCCCCAACAATCTTGGTCCTTATTTTACCCACCTCGGCAGGATGGAAGGCTGAGTCAACATTGAGCAGGTCAGAATTGAACTCTTGGCAGTCAGCTGAATTAGCCTGCAATACTGCATTCTAACCACTGCGACACCCCAGCACATAAAAACCAAAACCACATACTAGATACATAATATATCCTTTTTCTGAAGGGAAAGCTACATTAATTCAAGTTCATCTTTTTGAAATGGTGTAACACTATGATGGAATATCAGTCAAAATATAGCTACTATCTTATCTGAATCATCATATGGATCACTGAGAGAGACCTCATGTAGCCTTTACACGGATGACTTATCAATAATAATGCCAAATCTAATAATCCAAATTTTAAACATCTGTCTTGATTGTGCAATGAACCATAATAATGTGAACAATAAAAAGTTAAAATTATGCAAAATAAAAAAGTAAAGTGTGGATAATCAATGTGGCAATACCAGAGGATTAGTAGAATAAAAGACAATGAATTGGAGAACACCACAAAATATCAAGATCCGAAAAGTTGAAAGATTATAGCATAAACCAGTCATGGTGATTCCAATGGTTATTGGCACACTGAGTACCACAACAAAAATATCTTTGGAGGGCAGTTAGAAAACCTACACATTGACAAAATTTCCAGTTGTCAATTACAAAAGTCTACCTGCTTGATCTGCACATATACGAAATGGATGGCAAGCAAATTTAATAAATAAACACTGTGTTTATTTATATTACAACATCCTGGGTTCTTGGCAAGAACTGAGTGCCTATGAAGGCCAACACTATAGTTAAAGACCTCACAGCTGTTATTTCACATGTTGTATTTATAATAATAATTTATAAAATCTGTATACAATCAAAGAAATTATAATAAAACCAATAAAGATAAAAGATAGCAAGTGAGAGAAACAAATGAGGCCTCCCTTTTCAAACGGTTGAGAAGAGCCAAGCCATTCATAGTTTGTCAGCAGCAACAAAAACAGTTTCCAAACTAGCAAAGATTAAGCATGATAAGGCTCTGTTAGGACACTAAAGTATGATACAGATCACTCCTTCTTTGAAAGATAAAGTAGGGCAAGATATAAAAAATCTGATCATGAAAGTCAAGCAACTTCTCCTCAGGGAAAAAGCAAAATCATTATGACTTGTTGGTTTGGAGAATCCAAGAGGTTTTATAAAATATCTAGGGGAGGGGAGACACTTTTTCATGATTCAAAGTTGCAATAAATTTGTTCAGCAATAATTAGTATCTCTTAACACAACATGCTAGCTTGCAACATTTTCAGGAGAAATTGAATGAATTCAAAGGTAAGTCCGTTGCAATAATTAGCCCCACTATGTAAACAGAACTGCCATGGTCAGGAGCAACATATTGCTGAACACACTTGAGAGGAAGATGAGGAGAAAATTCCAGCAAAGTCTGCATCTCCTGGAAGCATCCTGCTGAGACAGACAGAATCAAAACATAGTCCTTCTGGCTGGTAAGCAGGGAACTTCCTATGATGTAACAGATGTGAACTTAATGAGGAGTGCAAAACTGGGGTCTAAATGCCTCGTTTTATTTAGCTACTGTATTTGTAGGATTTCTGACATCAGATTCCCAATGGTGGAGCCACTTCTTCTACAGTTTTTTTCTCCAGTGCATTTGAACCAGCCTTAACTCTGGCAACTGCCTGGATAAAGCCTGCAATTTCCTTGGCAACATTTTTGGAATTGGTTTTTCCATTGCCTCCTTACCAGAGCTGATAAAAAATGAATGGCGCAAAGTAATCCAGCAGGCTACCTGCTTAAGGCTGAACTAGAACTCACGATTTCCTGGTTTCCAGCAAAAGGCCTTTTCCACTACCCCAAATTGGCTCCTACATGCCATTGTGACAAAATGCTTTTGTATGCCTCGACTTCCTCTTCTCTATTGTTAAGTTTTCTGCATGTAATCCCATTAAAAAAAAAAAAAGCAGAAAAGAACTTTGGGTATCTAAAATTACTGGAGCCAATAGCTGGATTATGGTGCATTTACCAACAAAGGGTTTGGGGGACAGCCTATAGAAAAGAAATGATGAAGACATAACCTGAAGGGAAAAATGATCTTTGAACAGTCACTTTGAAGAAATTACTTACAAGCATAGTTTTCTATAAAACATGTACTTCCAATCCAGAATACGAATCAAAAGACCATTAATTTGCATAGATCCTCTCACAGAAAGTTTGTTTCTGGGCACACATTCTCCCCTTCACTCCACTTCTGCATAAATGCTCAATGATATGTTTCGAAGTATTTAACATTAATGGCTTAGTTGCAATGTAACATTTACATGGTTTTTTTTTAAGCCTGTCAATTAAATTTGGAATATATCTTCACACTTCATAGCATGTGGCCTATCAGAGCAATAGAGTTAAACAATATCTAAGTGTTTTATCCATCTATGGAAAACAAAATGCAACTACAGTTCGCATATGTCAACAATCTAAAACAACACACCACCGCAAGAACAATTTCCTGAAGTACAGTAAATCTTCATGTTGTATAATCAAATATGTGGAGTTTACTTCATGTTTACTCTTCTTTGCAAGAAAGCACTGAGAGCAGCACAAAATAATGAGCGACAGCAAAAGCTGGCATGTCAGCCACAATGAGGAAGAAATGGCAGCCAAAACCTTGCCTTCATAAAAACCTAACAAGCGAACCTTTGATGAAGTTAGCTAATGACAGTTTCCTTAAACGTATTTCTGAAATCCAATCTCCATGTCCTGGATTAAATGAAACACGGGGGAGAGGGATGAGGAACCCACAAAATAATTCCCAAAATGAAATGACACCTGCATCTTCAAGGAATGTAAATGGAATCGAGATACTTACTCTGCATTAAATCCATTGACGTGCAAGATTCGCATTTGCTTGACAATTGTGCTTTTACCAGATTCACCAGCACCTAGAAAGCAAAAAGAAATCCATTTCAGAAAATAATAGAAGAAATCCAGGAGGATGTGTGCAGCTTCTCCTATTCAACAAGCCATATTCCCCAAGCCTGAACGATGCAATTGGAACTTGAAAACTGGAAGGGAAAAAAAAAGTAATTGCCACTGGAAACTGCAACTGTAACTAAAAATAAATGCCAAGCTGAAGTCATGTGTGAGAGTGGAAGCTTGGAATGTTTCACTACCCATTTTTTCCAGGGTCTTTATTGAAACAGGCACAGAGGAACTTCAATACCTTAAGAGGAAAAAAGGTAAGCCATCTAATAATGCTATTACCATTTCCAGCCCATGAAAGCAGCAAGACCAGATTGCTGCACTCCATACTGAGCAAAACATTTGCCAGTTTGGTCTGGAGATCCTTCATACCTTCCACAGCCAGTCAAATGCATTGAACATTGAAGATACCCATTCACCCCTTCACTCCAATGTTGCATAAAAGTTTCCTTTTGTGCTGTCTCTCCCATCGGCCGTCAAAAAACAGTCTTTCCATCAACTTCACATATGGTGCATGACCTTAAACTGCCTAGCCAGCAGATTACCCTACATCCTTGGTTCTGCTCCCTATCCTCTCTCCTTCTCCCCCTCTTGAAACAAGCTTTCTCCAAATCTGCCCCCACTCAAGCCAGCCATGGGGATGGTTTCAGCCACAAAATCAGACAGAAGGTACCAAATATTCCAGCCTAATTAGTTTGCACTGTTTTTATACAGAAGCACCCTTTTCTTCTACAGGAGCACAAGACTTGCTTTACTAACGCAGACCCACAGATACCCCAGTATCTTCTGACATGGCAATTCATTTTCTAAGATAGCTTCCCACCAGCCTGAAGGAAAATAAAAAGGATACACTCCTGAAAGAGGGCATTGCTCACAAAAGCACTGTAGTAGTATCGGTGGTGCCAAGCTCTTTCTCTTAGCACTCACTACAGCACAATCCTCCATTTTGAGTCTCATACACAACACTAAATTTTAGCAGCTATATATCAAAGGCTATTTGGCTGCAGAAGGCTCCAATTTTGCCCTTCTCTTTCTCTATCTTTATCTGCCCTGCCATTCTGGCCTCTGATTACTATAGCATACTGCTCATGTTTTCAGCCTTCTTCAAATCCAACCCTCAAACGTGGTGAGACCGAAATATTAAATTTTCACTGCCTTTTCCTTTCATTCCATATCAATACTGGTGAAAATGAAATTCCCCATTTCTCACAGCCGGACAAATAATTGCATCAAGTCCTTGCCAGTCACAGAACTGTAATATGTCTTTCCTACCAATCAGTAAAAGAACTGATCAAAAACAAGGGTGTTTCTCACACCTTCCGCCTAAATATATATAAGTCTTATAATACCAGAGATTTAAAAATTAAAACTGAAGCAATGACACATTTAAATGAAAATATTAACTCCAACATTGTTAATATTGATCTATAAAAGACCAAATAGAACTGTGTTAATTTTTCTCATATAAACAGAAGCCACAAAACATTTGTCACTAATATGTGAATTAAATGTTTCCTCAGTTGAGACAATACATTAAACATCTTAAATATGAAGCCTTATAAAAAAGATTGGACAAAGCTTCCACCCCCATTTAATTTTTATTAATATGTTCATAATATGCTGGAATAGTTGAAATAATCTACTATGTGCTGTTTTGTAGCATTTACAACAGCAAAGGTTGCTTGCTGTTAACTATTTTGTGCAATCATAAAACTACTACTGTATGTATGATGATACTTTTAAGGCCCAGCCAAACATAAAAGGAAGACATGTTCTAACTATGAAGAATATGACCTTTTCTCTCAGCATTTTTCTGATCATCAGAATTTCAAAATCATATTGACTGCTATCTCAGCCGAAAACATACATATATGGAAGTAAATCCAATGATTTTAAAAAGATTTTAATATCTAGCATTATATGTATTCTTAAGATTGTAACTCTAGCAATAAGGGATGTCTGTAAAATGTATGTATAAGGTCAACTATTTCATTCCAACTTAAGTTAAACAAGATCTTGATAAATCATTTATCATAGGAAACAGTTATTCTTTGAATTGATCTTTAGTCCTCCAAATCAACAATGTAAAACTCACACACCTCACTTTTTTAATTTTCTTCCTTCCCAAAATCAGCCTACTCAGAAGGAATACTCTACTAGCAAGCACTATCACATATGAGATAAAATACATGTTAGAAAACAATACTATTCACTTTATTTTTATTCGGGATTTTTCAGATAAAACTGTAGAAAGGAAAGGCCTGTGGAAAATGTATCTGAATAAGCCACTCTGTGATATCAAGACCGACATAAGCTAAAGCTTCAGCTCTTTGAACAGCAAGACTTATTCCCAGTCCCATTTTCAACAAAAATATCAAAGAATGCAACCCAATCCCAGTATTTAAAATTTACCCAGGTATTAGCTTTTTTAATCCACTCCCTTTCCCTTATGTCACCAAAGAAATACCTGTATTTTTCTCTCTCTCCCTCAGCAATATTCAACAGACTTCCTGCAAGAATTCAATGTGCCATCTTCAGCAGAGTGAGTCCCAATTCTCCTTATATCCTCTATTTCCATCCACTATATTTACTTCAGTTCCCACCAATGGCCTGTGGCATCAAGTACCTTAACAGAAGTGCCGAATATTCTGTTGCATCCCCAAACCCAACCACATCAGTATCAATCAGGATTATTTCCTTGATGTAAAAGTGACTTTTTCCCTTCCACAGTTCACTGGACAGTTAACAGCTGCCCAAATCGTGAGGGGCAAATCAGAGGGGCAATGCTTCGCCCACCCTCTCTGTATCACCCTACACAAGCGAATGACAAGCAATGGAAACAGAAGGGCAGAGGCAGAATGAAGCCATTTTTATTTATTAACCAAGTTTGGGGGCAAAAAAGTCCCAAACCGCAAAGGCTCTCTCAAAGGAGGAGGATGGGGTCTTACGGGGGAGAAGAAAAAGGAGTGTTATTAAAATAATAACATTATCATCATCATCATCATGTGGTATCTGTGGTGAGGAAATGACCAGGCCACCCCTTCCACCTTAAGCCCACAAAAAAGGATAATTTTAAAAGAGGGGGGGAGAAAGACACCCCCCCCAAATCGCCTGAAAACCTTCCTCGTCCCTTCACAGGCACTTTCTCCTCCCCCAAGGGTCACCCCTCTAAAGGGGTTCAGTCCAAGCTGCAGGATGGGGAGACACCAGCAGGGAAGGAGGGCCGAGGCCTACTTCTTCCCGACAACCCGCCACCTCCCCCTCCCGCCCCGTCGCATTCCCCCCTCCCTCCTCCTCTTGGCATCTCGGCCGCTTCCTTACACCGGGAGATGTCAAGCCGGGGCCGCCAGCCTGGGAAAAGGGCAGAAAGCAAAACCCCTCCGTCGCCCCCGTCCTCTTCCTGGCACAGGGCCCGCTTCCTTGGAGGCGGCGGTCGGTCGAGCTAGCCAGCCCAGTCCCCGCCAGCCAGCCTACCCGTGTGCCCCCACCCCCCCCCCGACGCCCGAGGAGAAGGGGGGGGGG
>BLBF01000049.1:2448472-2462177 GCA_015471245.1 Laticauda colubrina | reverse complement strand
GGGGGGGGGGGGGGGAAGGGGAAAAGGAGGGGAAGCAGGAAGCGACCGGGGGTGGCGGGCGAGGCGGCGGCGAGTCTCCTTGGCCCCCCCCCCCCGTTCAATATTATTCCTTCACGCACAGCTGTCGCTACCCAAAGACATGGGAGAGCCCGGAGCCTACAACGGGGTGGGGGCCGGGGAAAGGGGTGGGGGGGTGGAAGAGACCGATGACTTTGCTCCTGCTCAAGCCGGGCCTTCACCTCCTAATCCCCGAACACCGCCGCCAGATCCGCTCGCAATGCAGATTTCTTTTCTCCCCCCCCCCCAATTAAAAAAAGCGCGCGCACACACACAGAAAGAGGGGGAAGGCAATTAGGGAGAGGGGGGGGCAGGGCACGTAGGGAGGTCGACAGCCACCCGAAGGGGGAAGGATCACGGGTTAAAAAATTGGCTTCCTTCTTCCTCCTTCTCTCCCCCCCCCCCCACCAAAGCCCGCAAGGACAGCCACCACCAAATCTGGGTGGGTTTTTCTTTAAATATCTCCAGCTTCCACGCCACCACGGCCGGTGGTGCTGGCGGGGAACAGAATAAAAGCAAAATCGGTCTTTTTTTTTTTCCTTCTTCCTTCACTTTACATATAATCCTTCAAGGATCGAGGCGACGGCAGCACCAAGCTCCAGAAAGCCAGGGGAGGGGGAGGTGGGGGAATCAGACCCTCCCAACTCCGGGCACCGAAGCTCTCGCAAACGTCTCTCTTCTTTGGCTGCCCCCCCCCCGCGTTTTTTGTTTTTTTTTTCCTTTTGCTTTTGCTAAAAATTGCCCGTTTTCTCTCGGTCTCCTCCTCCGCCTCGCGGCTTCCCCTTCCAAGGCACTTCTTGCAAAGTGGGTGAAAGCGCCCGAAAGGGTCGCCGCAAACCTTTCCGAGGCGTCGGGCAGGCAAAGAAGGCGAGTCCCTCCTGCGTTCCGGGCTGGGCTGGGTAGATTTTCCTCCTCTCCAGCCTTGCGGTGCGGCGGCAGCGGCAGCGGCGCGTCTTCCTGCCCTTAATGGTGGTTTGTACAAATCCAAGGCCCTCTCCTCCTCCTCCTCCTCCTCGCCCTTTTGCTTATTCACATTCGGCTTCCAAGGCGGCTCGATCGGCTCTCGCCTCTCCGGCAAATGCGGGGAGACGAGGGGGTAAAGGGGACGGGAGGGGGGGGGGAGGAGGAGGAGGAGGAGGAGGAAAAGAGGCAGCAGAGAGGAAAACGCAGTGTGGATCTCCTCCCCCAAAACAAAAATAACTCTCCTATGGGGAGCTTTCCTTCCGCGCTCCCCCCTCCCCACTCCCTATTGAACTCCCCTTCCACTTTCCCGCATTTCCCCGCGAAGGAGGGCGAGAGGGGGAGCCGATTTTAATATTAAAATCGAGCGAGGCAAGGGAGCGCGAGCGAGGCAGCGACGGGGTGGGGCAAGCCTCGGCTCAGAGTGAACCATGGGAACTCAAATCATTCACATGATACCCAAACGTCAGGAGTTAACTGACGAGAGGCGCCCTCTTCAAACGCCCTCAGGGAAAGACGGAGAGGGGGGGGGGGGAGACGGGCGGTGGCTGCACGTGTTGCCTGGCCAGCTCCCTCCTAGCTTCCCCCGCCCAGGTGCCTGGGTCGGAGGCGGCGGCGGGGGGGGGGGGCTTATTCCTGTTAATACAAGGGTTGGGGGGGGGGGGGGGGGGTAATTTTTTTCATGGGGGAAGGGGCGGGGTGGGGGTGGGGGGACGCTTGCAGTTTCGCTTCCGAGCGCAACTTTATCCTCGGACCGATTGAGGGAAAAGGTAGGCTCGGCCGCAAAACGCAAACATTCTCCTTCCCGTCTCCGAAAATGGAGGGGCGCAGATGGATTCCCCACCCAAAGGAGAAATCCTGGTTTGTTTGTTGGGGGGGGGGGGGGAAGTCTTTTTGGGGAATGAAGGAGAAGGCGGGGAAAATGGGAGAAGCTTGGAGCCAACGCCGTCGATCCCGGCAATTGAAAGGAGACGAGGCAGGACTTAAAGGGAAAAAGTGTGTCTGTGTGTGGGGGTGTTTGGGGGATCCTGGCTAGGAAAGGAAGACCTTCCAGCCCTATAATCCGACTGGCGAGGGGGAGGAAGGGAGAGCCAAAAGCCTGGAAGGTGACGGAGCGCGGTGAGGGCTTGGAGAGAGAGCGAAGGGAGGCTCCATTTTCGGCTGATTAGGTTGCGATCGTGTCTGAATCGATCCAATATTAACTGTTATTCCAACGATATAAATTACCATCCTGTCTGCATTTAAGCCCTTGGCCCAGGGGAATAAACGTGTCCCTTTGCCTCCTTCCGAGACAAAGCAGCGTCTGAATCTTGTTCATTTAATGATAGATCTTCATGTTGGAGACATAGGATCTTCCCGGGGTTGGCAACAATATTTATTGTCCTCCAACAATTCAAGGCAAGGTTTTATGATATTTTTTTTTTACTAAATAATCAACTGAAAGGCGGCTTCAATCACAACTGCAAATCTATGCGTTTAAGGAATATATATGTAATTGGGCTTAAGGCAAGATGCGTCAAAAAAAAAAAATAGAAGAACTCATAGTGCAGAAATAATAATAAAACCTTACAAAAGTGTAAATGAAAAGTCGGGTCACAAACCATGCACCAAAAAGAAAGCCAAGTCTTCAAGATATTTGAAAACAGGTGGTGATTAAGTTATGGTTTGTTGAATGAGCCTCTGATTAAGATAGCCTGTTAAACCAACTGACCAAAACTTTAGAATTTAATTTAGGCATGATCCTAGTTATACTAAAATTAATCATACTGTGTTTGTTTAAAATAGTTCATATTTTGAAAAGCTGTTTTCCTCATTAAAACACTGGGAACAGAAAATCCTTGGTGATCAATAAGACTTGGAAATTTCTCAGTAGAATCAAACTTATTTGCTCTCCATGCTTTACTTCAAACAGATTAGGGCCTTTCCTGATACTATTTTATAGTTTATCTAACCTTTACCTCAATTCAAAACCCTTCTTTCTTCCCAGATTCTTTGTCTCCAATCCAGACACATTCAATACCGAGTTAAGGCTGAGCACAATGGAGCTTAATCCCAGGTGAATAAAAAAAATTACATCAAAAAAAGTTAGATCAGCAATTAGAGCTAGTTCTAAAACTCAGTTCAAGTCTTAATAGTGGATAATAGAATTATATTAGACAACAGAAGTATAAAGTAGATGGTCACAAACCTAACTTGTTCTTAGTTTATATTATTTCAAAAGCAACTACAGTAAATCCTTGACCAGTGGATCCCAAAATTTCTGTTGTTAAACGAGATATTTGTTAAGTGAATTTTGCCTCATTTTATGACCTTCCTTGCTACAATTAAGTAAATCACTGCAGTTCTTAAGTTAGCAACATGGTTGCTAAGTGGATATGGATTCCCCGTGGCTTTGTTTGTCAGAAGGTCGCAAAGGGTGATCACATGACCCTGTGACACTGCAGCGGTCATAAATATGAATCAGTTGCCAAGGGTCTGAATTTTAATCCCATGATCATGGGGGTGCTGCAATGGTCATAAATTACTTTTTTCAGTGCCACTGTAACTTTGGTCACTAAGTGAACCTTTGTAAATTGATCACTACCTGTACATATATCCCAGGCTGCAAAGGTGATAAAAGGGGAAGCCAAAATTAATTGAAGGGAATATATAGGAAAAATATAAGAAAAAAATATCCTGTATTTTAGCAGCAATGGTCAGATTTGGAATTTTGCAAAAAATGTTAGAACTGCCATAAAATGGCTCTCTTGGGGAAAGTGTCCATTAACAAAATGGCTGTTGTGAGGAGTGCAAAATGTCAGATTTAGAATAATGAAATATACGACTTGATAGTAAGAACTTCAAAATATTACAGTGTAAACTGTTATTTTTTATAATTCATTTTAATTACCAAGTTTTGTTCAAAGAACAGAATCCTTTCAGAATTACATAAATCTTTCCCTATTAAATATAGAACCCTGGAAAGAAAGAAAATTGTTGAATTCATTGGTAACAGAAGCCTAAATCTAAATATAAATGAATTACCAAGGAAGTCTAATATAATCACATTTGACTTAAAATATATCCAAATTTGGATAAGCTAGCTTCTTAGATGATAAAGGAATGGACCTTATTTTCTATTTATAAATGAGATGGGGGGGAGCATAAAGAGTAGACATTAAAGAGTAGTACATGGTATAGAGGGCAAATTGCTAATGACAGTAAAATAAATACTAATCTGTCCATCAGAACTGGAATCCATAAAGAAGAATATGTTTGGAGAGTAAAAAAATATACAAAAAAATCTTAAGTTATTTATGTCACTTTTCAGAGAATGTAGAATGACTTTTTGTGCCTGGAGTAGTATTTGAAAAATGGAGTCTGAGGTATTGAAGCAAAATCATGGTAAAAAGTGATCAAAGTTTTAGATCTTCTTGGAAAACTGAAACTAAATCAGAGTCCAGATGGTAGCCATCCAAGAATTCTTAGCAGAAATAATTCTCCAAGATCGGCCTCTGCATTAGAGGACAAGAAAGGAATCTTGTGGTACTAGGAAACTGCCCTGGCTAGCTTAAAACCTGTTTGAGCAATTATTGAAGATAAAATAAACATTCTTGCTGAAGAAGAATTAGTGTGGCTTCCTCCAAGTAACATCTTCTTTCATTGATTATATATATATATATATATATATATATATATATATATATATATATATATATATATATATATTATACACTAGATATATATGTACCAGCGGATAAAGATGAAATGGCAGGTATGTTTTGTTTTGACAGAGTCACACTAAAAACAAATTTAGCAGTCATGAGATGAGAAGAAATGCACATTATAGATTGGTAGAACTGATTAAAGACTAGGAAGCAAAGAATAGAAATAGATAGGGATATTAATAGTGGTGCCTCCATCTTTTCAGGGGAGCAATCTAGAGTTGGAATGAAATATATGATAGCCCAATTTATTAATCACATATTAATGAAACAAATAATTGTAAACCATAATTTACAATGTACCGTGTCAGAGATAGAAACCATTGTTTTCTATTTAACATAGCAAGATAATTCACATATATTTAGTGGAATTGTGCTACTGTGGAATAAATGTTATATCCTATAAACATTAAAGCTTAAGATTTAAATGCAGGGAACTAGTTTGAATACTTGTATGAGAAGATGTATTTGCAGAAAAGGAAACTTGGCAAGGCAGACTTTGAAATATATACTGACAACTGATTCATTGTTAGCAAAATGGTTGCTGTAACATGTGATGGCATTGAATACTGGGCTAGCTGTCAGATGTGAATTAACTTTGTGATGAAATTATCATGACAGATTTTGCACCTGTCGCAGGTGCAGAACAAAACTGTTCCAGTAATTCTGTACACTTGAATTTTCTGATGTTGAATAAAGGCGCGTAATTAAACAGTACAAAATTTCAGAACATATTTTAACATTGATGTGGGTACACCCTTTGTACATGAGGTGATATTTTTCTGAAATGCAATTGAAAACTACAGGGCAATACAGGTAGTCCTCAACTTACAACAATTCATTTAGTGACCACTTAAAGTTACAATGATACGACTTACAGCTATTTTTTCACACAACTATTGCAGGATCCCCTTGCAACTGACTCATATCCCAAGGTCATGTGATCATTTTTTGCAATCTTTTGACAAGCAAAATCAAGCCAGATTCACTTATCCGTGTTACTAACTTATCAACTGCAATGATTCATTTAACAGCTGTGGCAAGAAAGGTGGTAAAATGGGGCAGAACTCAACAAATGTCTCACTTAGCAACAGAAACTTTGGACTGAATTGTCATAAGTTGAGGATTACCTGTACTTGCTGTGTTTACACCATCAGCCTAATATATAGGCTTATAAATAGAATAAATTTAAATAAATTTATAAGGTATAAATATATACCTTATAAATAGAAGAAATAAATGATGCTAGAAGATTCATGTATTTTTTTTTTGTCTATAGATGAGAAAGAACTTGTATTTTTAAAATCAATTTGGAAAAATAAGGTTTTGGGTAATTGTGACATAACAGATAACAGATAATCAGAGTTGGAAGGGACCTTATGAGTCATCTAGTCCAACCCCCCACCCAAGCGGGAGACCCTATATCAGTTCTGACAAATGGCAGTCCAATCTCTTCTTGAAAGTCTCCAATGATCTGTCTCTACTGTTCTCCCTTTGCAGAATTATCCATTTTTAAAATCAATTTCACAAGTTGATATTTGAGGACCATCTGAATTCCTTCCAAGCATGTTCCATTTCAAACACTTTCCATCTCTTCTCAATTTCACCCTGCCAATTTCCCACAACTCAGTAGATTTGCTGACTATACCAGGTAGATTCTGATGGTTTTGCCATTTTGAAACTGCCCAATTTAGTATTTGTATTTTTAATGTTTTAAATTGGGCTTCTGATTGTGTGGCCTTATTATTCTTAATTAATTAATGCATGAAGTTGTTGTTGGGCAATAAAAAACACACAAGATCAGAGAAAAGCTGTTTAGGCCAAGGAGGGATATGAATGGACTGGGGACACATACATACACTGCTCAGAAAAATAAAGGGAACACAAAAATAAGACATCCAAATCTGAATAAATGAAATATTCTTATTAAATTTGTTCGTTACATAGTTGAATGTGCTGACAACAAAATCACACAAAAATTATCAGTGGAATCAAATTTAGCAAGCCATGGAGGTCTGGATTTGGAGTTACACTCAAAGTGGAAAAAAGCACTACAAGTTGATCCAACTTTGATGGAATGCCCTTAAAACAAGTCAAAATGAGGCTCAGTAGTATGTGTGGCCTCCATGTGCCTGTATGACCTCCCTATAATACCTGGGCATGCTCCTGATGAGGTGGCAGATGGTCTCCTGAGAGATCTCTTCCCACACCTGGACTAAAGCATCTCCCAACTCCTGGACAGTCTGGTGCAACGTGGCGTTTCTTAATGGAGTGAGACACGATGTCCCTGATGTGCTGAATTGGATTCAGGTCCAGGGAATGGGCGGGCCAATCCATAGCATCAATGCCTTCGTCTTGCAGGAACTGCTGACACACTTCAGCCACATGAGGTCTAGCATTGTCTTGCTAGAGGAAGGAACCCAGGACCAACCGCACCAGCATATGGTCTCACAAGGGGTCTGAGGATTTCACCTCGGTACCTAATGGCAGTCAGGCTACCTCTGGCGAGCACATGGAGGGCTGTGGGGGCCCCTAAAGAAATGCCACCCCACCCCATTACTAACCTACTGCCAAACTGGTCATGCTGGAGGATGTTGCAGGAAGCAGAATGTTCTCCAAGGCGTCTCCAGACCCTGTCACGTCTGTCACGTGCTCAGTGTGAACCTGCTTCCATCTGTGAAGACCACAGGGTGCCAGTGGCGAATTTGCCAATCTTGGCGTTCTCTGGCAAATGCCAGACATCCTACACAATATTGGGCTGCAAGCACAACCCCCACCTGTGGACGTCGGGCCCTTATACCACCCTCATGAAGTCTGTTTCTGATCATTTGAGCAGCCACATGCACATTTGTGGCCCGCTGGAGGTCATTTTGCAGGACTCTGGCAGTGCTCCTCCCGTCCCTCCTTGCACAAAGGCGGAAGTAGCGGTCCTGATGCTGAGTTGTTGCCCTTCCTATGGCCTCCTCCATGTCTCCTGCTGTACTGGCCTGTCTCCTGGTAGCACCTCCATGCTCTGGACACTACACTGATAGGCACAGCAAACCTTGCCACAGCTCGCATTGATGTGCCATCCTGGATGAGCTGCCACTACCTGAACCACTTGTGTGGGTTGTAGACTCCATCTCATGCTACCACTAGAGTGAAAGCACCTCCAGCATTCAAAAGTGACCAAACCATCAGCCAGAAAACACAGGAACTGAGAAGTGGTCTGTGGTCACCACCTGCAGAACCACTCCTTTATTGGGGATGTCTTGCTACCTGCCTATGCTTTCCACCTGTTGTCTATTCCATTTGCACAACAGCATGTGAAATTGATTGTCCATCAGTGTTGCTACAGAAATGGACAGTTTGATTTCACAGAAGTGTGATTGACTTGGTGTTACATTGTGTTGTTTTAGTGTTCCCTTTATTTTTTTGAGCAATGTATTTTTTTGGAAGAAAAACATCTGTGATGCATTAAATGTTCCATGAAAAAGTCAGGACTCTTTTAGAACCATATCCAATGACAGTCTTAAAAAAGAAATTATTCAGCAATACCAAAAGACACGTACTGGAATACAGGTAAGTTCTCGACTTATAACCACAATTAGGACCAGAATCTCTTTTGCCAAGCAAGACAATTAGGTGAATTTACAACTTTTTAGCGAATCACTGTAGTCCTTAAATGAATCCAAAGGTCATTAAGCAAAACCAGCTTCCCCCATTCGTTTTGCTTGCTGGAAGCCAGCTGTGAAGGTTGGACATGGCAATCTCATGGTCCCCGGATTCTGCAATGGTTGCAAATACCTGCCAGTGGCCAAGCAGTTGAATTTTGATCATGTGACCATTAAGATGCTTCAATGGTTATACAGTAAGTGCGAGGACCAGTTGTAAGTTATGTATGCAGTATCGTAACTTTTGAATGGTTGTAAGCTAGTCCACCATTTAATGAAAATGAAAAAAGTTTCGGTTTATGTGCGTGAACAATAAAATAATATTTTAACCCCAAAGGATCAAGACATTTTGATTATTTTCTGATTTTAAGCATCAATGTATGGGTGCAGTTTCTTAGAAGTAAATCCGTCTTATAAGGCTGTGAGTAGAAAAAGGCTGAAACTTAGGTTAAATCTTCTTTCTGGGTTATCTCAATTTAAAAAATTGACTTTTGACAAGCATGAATTTTTTTAAAAATGGCTTTAATAGAACCCTACAGAGCAAAAACTCTATCAAATGTTTTTAGTCTCCTGTATAATATTTTTTTTGTTTCCCAATCTCATTTGCTCAAAGTCAGCTAAGAAATCAGACTTCTAGCTTGTTAAAACACATGTTAAAATTTACTCCATGTAAATAGAGGAGCATTAGTTGGAGAAAAACAATGCAACTATTTTTACATTTGAAATGCCTTTTGTCAAAATAAAACAGGCCCAGGGAGTTACAGTGATATATCCCAGATGAGGACTTGTCACTATGTCTAGCTTTGGAGTTAGCAAAATAGATGCTAAAATGTTATTTTAGGAACAGCTCTCCCTCATCTTTTTTTAGGATAACATTAACTAGAATATATGTGTGTGCCAGAATTTGACAGAGCTCATATTAGATTATGTATATGTATGCTGGCATCCATATGTGAATGCTCAATGAGCCAAGATTAATTTTGCCAGTTTCTAAAAAGTGAAGAGATGCACAACTGAAATTTGACAGCCATTTAAATGAGGCTCTGTACATTCACCTGTACATTCATGCTTCTGAAAATAAGAGACATGGAATTAATCTGGGCCACTCAACACCCATCAAATTTGGGGCCCTAACAGCAATATAATCTACTTTGTGTCAACAGAGAGTAAAGATGCAAATTTTTCAAGGAAAAAAATGTGTTAGTCCATAGTACATAACCAGATATATTACTTTGTAGGTAAAATAAAAATAGGCAGGATAATTACTGAGTGACATTCTTTAGCCACAGTTTTACCAAAACTGCCACTGTAATGTGTCAGATGCAAGCCACAGACCATGGGGATGTGGATGGGTGGAAAATACAGCATTCCAAAGAAGAAAATGATATTTTCTGTGGTGCTTCAACCTTCTAGCCAAACTTCAGTATGGTCTTGACCCAGAGGTATATGAGGAAGAATAAGAACCCATGATGTTCAACGTAACTGGAGAATCTGTTATTCCAGGGTAGTGGAATAACTACCCAGCTGAAAATTGTTAATGGAAACTAACAAAACCTTGTGAGATTCCAAAAAGGCAATACAAGGTTCTCTGCTATCTCTAATTTGCTTCATTCTAGTTCTTGAAGTACAGAATGGAGACAAGGTGAGATAATTATGGGAATTGAGAATAAAAAAGAAACTTAAGAGCATTTGTGAATGATTGGCATTAGCTTTAGAATTCCACTACAGGTATTAATGGGAAAAGATACTTTGGCATGTGAGGTTTTAAGATTAATACTTGGAAGACAAAGATGCTAACAAAAATATTAAAACTGGAAGATTAAATAGAACTTATGGAGAAAACTGATTTTCAGACTGAGAAAAAAATGGCAAATATGAATTGTATGTTCTTTCAAAATACTTTGGGCCATGGAATGAAATTAAGATGGGAGAAATTAAAATGGTGATTGTTCGGCAATCAACATCTGTCATGATTTCCCCCCTAAGAATCATGCTTTGTTCCTGACAATACCTGTTTTGACAATTGATACCCCAATTATACAATGGCAAAAATATTTATCTAAACTAAATGGCAACAAAAAACACTGAATGGCAATGTTTGGCAACAAAAAACACTGAATTAAATATAAAAGTGTTAGAAGATGCTAAGAACAATTTGAAATTGTACTTTGCTGCTGCTTGTTTGGTCTGGATGAAAGAATGGATCTCACTGAGAGACAAGAGATTTAGACTTAGAAGATCAAAGCCTTGATCAATGTTTTGATGGCATGGATATTTATGATATGATAAAACTAAAACTTAAAAGTGGATTTTTTAAAAAAGTATTAGAAGTGTCATATTAATAATATGGAATACAGGTAGGCCTCAACTTGTAATTTGTAGTGTAATGACCACTTGAAGTTACAACAGATTTAAATCTTATGACTCATCCTCGAAGTTACAACATTATTACATTTCAGGTGCTTGGTCTGGCTCACTTTTACAAATAGTTATAGTTTTCCATGATCACATGACCGTGATTTGTGATTACTTTTTTGCTTTCCAGCAAAAAGTGCCTTTTGGATATCCTGAGTTCTATTAAGAACCATAGTGGTTCTTAATTTAACTACCATGTAATTCACTTAAAAACCATGCTGATTCCCTTTATGATGGTTGTAAGATTGACTCTGGTCATGTGGTGTCTCAACTCACAACTGCAACTTATGACCAAAATTCTAAATGTCAGTGTGGTCATAAGTCAATAGCAATAGCACTTAGACTTATGTATCATTTCACAGAGCTTTACAGCCCTCTCTAAACAGTTTACAGAGTCAGCATATTTTCCCCAACAATCTGGGTCGTCATTTTACCAACCTCAGAAGGCTAGAAGGCTGAGTCAACCTTGAGCCGGTCAAAATCGAACTCCTGGTAGTGGAAGGCAGTCTGCAAATACTGCATTCTAACCACTGGGCCTCCAGGGTTCAGGTAGTCAAGGATTACCTGTAGAAATAAACCAAGGCGGTGCTGAAAACACCCTTGTGAATCTCAGCTCAAGAAGCATATCATGGAAGCAAAACCACAGATAAGGAAAATGGTTAATGTATCAGGAATTATTGGAAAACCATCAAGGGAAATTTAAAATTAAACCAAGAGACGATCAACGTTTATGTTTGTCAATGGTTTTCCCATTTACAGTTATCAGATTCAAAATGGACAAAAAATATGACATGCAGTAAAGTTAAGAGAGAATTAGAAATATAGTTCCCTCACTGATGTTAAACATGTAATCACTAAAATGTATAAACTTTTTTTGAAATCACAAATAGAGGAACAACAAATTAAACAATGTATGATAAAGTGGGCTAAGAATTTTGGTTATAATATACATATGGCCCAATGGGAAAATACAGGGTGAAAAACTTTGAATTTTACCTTGTGTTTTAAAAGAGAATTGTTATAAAGTGATACTTCATTGATATATGATCCCAGAGAAATTATTTAGTATCTATAAAGGCACTTCAAATATATGTTGCAAATGTGAACAACATGAAGGCATATTTTATCATGTTTGGTAAAACGTGTAAATAAACCTAAAACAGGTCTGTCTATATTGATGACCGAAAACCTATGGAGTTTTTGCATAAAAATGAAAAAAATGAACTTATGATTTATACCTCTGATAATTAATCAGGATAGATTATATAAAGAAGAGTTTGATTTTATTCAGGCTTAATACTGTACATTTTGCTCCAGCCATTTGGTAGATCATGTCTTATTTAAGTGTAGGAACCCAGCTGGCAATTAGGTAAATGTAGTATTAGTATTATTTGCTTACATTTTAGGCTAGTTTTACATCTGTTCAACCATTTGGAATTTCAAACTAAGAGAAAATTACATGAGCAATTTAGAGAAAGAAGTTATATCGGTAATGTACTGAACTAAGTCTTGTGAAAAATATTGGAAGCCCTTTCTCTATCTCTTTTTCTTGTATTTTTCTTCAACTTTTTTCTTTCACTTTTTTCTTATAATAGCTTGTATCAGTCATTATCCTCTTGTTTAAAAGTTTCAATAAAATCATACTAAAAAAACTAACTGGAAGAATGTCTTTCTTATGCCAAACTAGGTTCCATATATGGTCATTGGGATTGGGGCAAGCTAATTATAGCATAAGTAAATAAATAAAGACTCTTTTGTCTTGACCTTCATATTTATTCTTTAGTCCAGGGTGTCCAACCTTGGCAACTTTAAGGCCAGTGGACTTCAACTCCCAGAATTCCCCAGCCAGCCATGGGTCTTAAGACCACAGGTCTTAAAAGTTGCCAAGATTTAGTCTGCTTTAGTCCCTGCAATTAAAAAGATATGAAACAAGGCAAGAATCTTTTATTTCCTCCTGGATGTATGTAACAACAATTGTGTTTTTACCCACAACTACCCTGTGGGGTAGACTGGGGACAAAGTCAATTTTTATTACTAGATTTTGGTACACATAATGAAAGTATCTTTTCCCAATGATTTAAACACACACACACACACACAACATAGTGCAGTAGAGGTGCTGTGATTTCTACCAACTTGAAAATCCCACGGTTCTTATTTATTTGCTTTAAAAAAAATCTATCTGAAAATAGCTAATGAAAATATATAAATTCCACAAAGCCTGTATGAAAAAGAAGCTCAAAACATTTAGCATGTAACTTTCCTGGCAAATACAGCACACACACAGAAGATTTAATAGGAATATGTGCAGAAGTATACACACACTGTGCTCACTAGTTAGATCTTTTTAATTTACCTTTCAGTATCACTATTATTTCTGTTTAATCTGTTGGCTATTCCAGGCTAAAGCTTATTATGAACTTTCCACTGACTACTGTGGACTGGTTAGAGAGGACTGCACTTTTTAATCCATTTTGTGGATTACTATGTTTGATAATGCTTACCTTGTGTTTTTGAAGGACAGTTTTCATTACTTCAGTCCACACAGATGTTAGTCTCCCAAGGAGACTCTTCAACTTTCTGTAAGTTGAAACCAGTATTTGGCCAAAGGCTCTTCTCTGCAAATAGCAAAATTCAGCCCTAAAATTTGCATGCATATAACCCAAGTTCCAACTACTAACCAAATTATGAAGAGCTTTATTTTCCAAACTATTTACAACCACTTATATGACCCCAATCCAACTGACTATTCAGTTTGGTATATTCCTGGTATATCTAAAATGGGAAAAGCAATAGGTAACTTAGAGCCTTTCTGATATTTAAGAGTACAATCCTCTTTAATTCTAGCCAACATCAAGCTGAGATACAATTTGATTTTATTCAGGCTTAATACTGTACATTTTGCTCCAGCCATTT
>BLBF01000049.1:2434035-2448462 GCA_015471245.1 Laticauda colubrina | reverse complement strand
TCAACCATTTGGAATTTCAAACTAAGAGAAAATTACATGAGCAATTTTCAGGTCCAATTATACCTAAACTGGCAGGGCAGACCTTGCTTCATTTTGTTCCCAATAAGTATGGACTGCAGTTTCACATAATCTTTTTAAAAACATACATATATCACTGAACTGTCAATTAAATTCATAACTATCTAGAAAATTCATCAATATAACAGATTAACAAGAGTTGGAAGGAACCTTAGAAGTCTTCTAAGTCCAACCCCGCTCAAGCAAAAACCCCTATACCATGAGTTAAAAGACTACACAATTAACTCACCAGTCCTACTTTAAGGTGAAGGAAGCATGCTGAATAACCACCAATGTGTGAACCCAGCTTAAACATACCTATTTCAGAGGAAGGATCAGATTTTCTCCAAATAATATGGATGAGTTAAATGCTGAATTCCTTCCTTGTAACTGACTGCATCATATCTGCATTCTAGATTTTCCAAGCTGCCAACCCAATGACTTCCCCATTCTATTTTTTTTAACCCACTGGATTTTTTTTCCAGGCTGGCATATTTCCTTCAACAACTACATATTACGTTTAATATAATTCCTAGATTATCCCAAAATACCAAGTTCAGACAGCAATATGAAACCTTTATTCTAAGGATGGGATTTACTAAAATCCTAGTCTGAGTAACATGTGGAAGTTTTGTTAATTTACTTCTGTGAGTCTCTCTTTGGACTCAGATTAAGCTGGAAAAGGATGGAAATTGGTTAAATTCTGTTTTTCCATGAATTCCATGTTCTTTTTTCCAAGCCACTAGGAGAGGGCAGAATAACATTTAGAATTTTAAAATTACATCATTTATATATAATGCTTATGGAAGGACAATTTTAAATGATCTTGAGGTTGCAGAGATGTGGAAAACGTAGGTAGTATTTGATTATCCACATCCTCACAACAATGGTTTATACTAGAAAAGACAATGTTCTTTAAAAAAAAAAAAAGGAAAAAGGAGAAAATTATAATAAAAGATCAAGAACTGAACAATGTTATTGAACAATTGAACAATTCTGAATTCAATTCTGCAGAATTGAACAATTCTGCAACCAACCCTATAACATTTTAGCTGGCAATAGCCCTCTCAGCTTGAGAGGACTTTCTTCTGAGAAGTCTCACACGTATTTGCTCATTAAGGATGAGTTTCTATAAAACTACAAACATAGTTTTCATTCCATCCAACACAGAAGTGTAATAGAAACCTAAAAGCAACACTTGATATTATATGATAATATCAATGATATTATACTTTTCAGCAACATGGGGATATAAAAACATACTTTTTAAGACAATGTCACAAACATAAAGCAGAAGCCTGATAATATTTCAACAACTAGTACAAACAAAAAAATATAAACTTCAAAGCTACAGTCAGAGACAAATTATAGGCTTTATATATTATGTGTGCATGAGTGTAAAATAGAGAAAAAAGGAATTCCTACATCAGTCTACCGTGCAGCTTGTAAGTTCCAGTTCATAAAAGCTTATTCCTTTAATAATAAAATGTATTGTTCTGAAAAGATACTATCTCCTCCTCCTTCTGATTTTTAGTTACTGTAGATCTACACAACTTTCTTCTCATATTATTTAAGAGTACCTATTACTGCTACTTTTTAATCTTTTTATAATGTGTGATGACAACTAGAGGGACATAGAAGCTGAGAACTGCATTTTATTTCCAGAGCCCTCAAACGTGACAGAAGATAACCATTGATTTTGAAACCATATATGATTGAAGATGCTCAGTTCTTTATAAGCTGAATGTAAATGCAGATTAAATAAAATGCCTTTCCTGATCCAGTTATCTTTTTTGGACTGTGCATCCTCACCATGATTTTCATAGGCAAAATATGGCCTTGACCAGGAAGAAGTTGCAGATCCTGAACCGAGTCATGTAAAAGCAGTGACCATGTTTTTTTACATTTAAAAAAAAATTTCACTTGTTACAAAACTTAATCATTGTATGGATAGACCTCCCTCAATAGAAAGGACTTAAGGACTTCTAAAAAGACTTTTCACTAATAAAAATAAAATAAAATACAGGGGATCAAAGCATGAGATTATGCCTTTCTCCAACATCACAATACACTTCGACAAGAAATGAATGTGGTAAAATATTTTTCTGGATCTTTTCTAATCTTGTATTTTCTAATGCTTTGGTGCCATGGTGAAGTTTTCCAGATATAATTCTCTCTTGAACAGTCTTGGCTGCAATATAACAATTTTATGTTATTTCACCCCTTTCAAGTAAGCTTGTTCAGTAACCAATAGAACCATAGAAAAAAGAAAAGAAAAAACCCTATATAAAACATCTGTTCTCTCTCCAGTTTTTTCACTGTGCAGCAACCACCTTTATAGAATTTTAAGATTATTCAGAAATTTCCTGATGTCCCTTCTGATTATTTTCTTTCTGAGTAATTAAGACATCTCTTTCATGCATTTAAAAAACAACAACAACAACTATGTTCCTGCCTCTGCAGAGAACACAAAACAAGCCAGCTTCGAAAGCTAAAAATAGACTGTTCCATTCGGAATGCAAACTATTCAGTCTTCAAAACTATTTATACAGTGCGCGAATTAATTGCAGATGGTCAATTTGTACAGCAAGGTTCCTGAAGCCGATACAATAGTGCTGCTCCCTTTTCCTAACTGAGAGCAGGTAAAATGCTTTAGGTGGGGGTTATTATATGGTACGATGCAGTTTATTTAAACCTCTTTCTGGTGGGGGCATTCATTTTGTAATATAACCGTTTGCTTTGGCGTACCCTCACAAAAGAAATTTTGTGATGCATTCTTTTTCTTGCTCTGTGTTATGCTATTGTGCTGTTTATAGGGAAAGCAGAAAGAAACTATGCATAAAACCCAGGAAATAAAGTATTTTGGATTATATTTCTAAAATTATTTTCCAACAACTTTTAGAACTAAAACTTTAACAGCTTACCAAGCAAATTTAAAATATTACAAAAGTAGCCAGTCCTCTTTATGTCTAAACAAAAACACTGGTAATGAAAGCTCTCTGATCTACCTCTCTGAATCAATGCAATCCTCGCAGGGCACCTTTTGATCTACAGATATTAAAACAGGAACAAAATAAGCATTGTGAGGGCTGAGGTAAAATGGGAGGCAGGGTTTTTTGTTTTCCATATGGTTGTTTGATAAACAATAACTTCATCTGCAAAATATTTTTCAAGCTTAAACCTTAACAACCTTTTTACTTTTGCAGTCAATAGAACTCAGAAAGGAGATAGCAGAAAATGTTAAAGAGTTTCACCTTCTTAATCCATCAGTAGGCAGATGCTTCCTATTCTGCTTTTAGCACAATAATTACAAATATATTTTGCCTTAAATCATAGATAAGGTGCAATGCAGAGTCATTTGCACATAGCCCACAAGGGAAAATTTAATTCTGTTAAAATGTATTGCAGGCAGAGATGGATGCTAAGTTCATTGTTTGGCCCTGACATTCTCAAGGCCTAACACGATTAGATTTTGATACCAATAAAGATTCTCTTGATTACGCATTTTTAATAGGTCTCGTTTGCCATTGCATAAATTGAGTCCAAGGTGAACTAGCTTATCTACCACTAAATTCTGACCTAAACCTATACAATACAGTTTCCAGAAAGCTTCACAATGCCCTGCATGTCACATTGAAGTTAACCAAAAATACCTATTTTTTTCTGGATTACATGCTACCTGTATTCTTTTAATTTCCACATTTTGATGAACCTTTGTTTACTAGATATCACAGCCAGATTGGATAAAAGAGTTGAGTTCATACTACACACCAAGCTATGATTGCTTTTCACCATCATTTTTAGAGTAGCTGCAATAATTTGACTAAACTGTTACACTGACTAACTCAAAATGAAGCACATCACATTTTGGGTTAGATGGATGAAGAAAACCCAGGAAGTCTAATAATTTGTATCACAGTAAACTGCATAGACAGGAGAGTTTAAATTGTTCTGCTGTCAGAAGTGGCAGAGAGGATGCTGTTTCTCCCTGCTGGGTTCAAAATCAAAACTGAACTAGCAAAATTATTTTATTTCAATCCTAAAATGGACTAGTAATTAATTGAGGCAGTCAATTTTCTCTTATGTATTCCTCATTGAGAGCACAGGATACCTGTACTATTTAAATCAGTGATATACACCATCAAGGATTGATTCCTTGAGACACTATGGATAGAAATTCAATAATAAATAAATACAATTTTTCATTACCATTGAAAGTAGAAGGCCAATTAGGAAACAAATTAGTGTCACTGTTTTTCTTCCACTATTGTGGAAGCAAATTAGTGTCACTGTTGTTGTTTGCCTCCTGAGATAATTATTTATCTGTGTTTCATGCTTTTCCAGTCCTATGGAGACCTATCATTAACTCAAATTTAACTTGTCTCAGTTATGGTATCGTCCCTCAGAATGAAATTCTGCTTACTTAATGTCAATTGTATGACCCATATTAATAATGATACTTCAAATATTCAGACACCTGAAAATCAATCTAATATTATTAGATTGCGTCATTAAATCATTTTTGACTATATACAATTGCAAAAAATATATTAAATTAGGGCAAACAAAAGAATAATTTAGGTCTTATTTCTTGTCACTAGTTCTTGATGCCTATTTATCTATTTTAATGCATTTCTGATTTCAGTGGGAACTGCTGCTTGTTTCCAAATGTTGTTACAAACACCGGCCTCTCAAAACATCTTTTTTAGGAACGGTGTGGGGTGAATGACAACTAACCACATGGAATAATGAGTGCTTGTCCACAGCAGAATTTAGTAACATTAAGTTTCATTTTGTACCAGAAACTCTACAATATAGTTTCAGATAATTCCTACAATATAGGAATTCAGATAATGCCAAGAAGAAACCAAATACTCATGTCCCATCCCACCCCTATCCCATCAAATCCCAGTGTGATTGTGACTGTATAATATGTGCATTTGTAAATGTTTTGAAGCATGCTGTGGTTCGGACAGAAGGATTTTTTTTAAGTTGGGGAGGATGAAACTTTTTTGTAAGAAAAGTTCAGTCTAAAGCTTGGATGGCCCTTGATAAACAGGCTGATATCAAAATAAGAAATGTTAGCTGGGAACAATTGTTTCCCATGTTTTTGAAATAATTATTATCCTATTGTTGTTTTAGGCATCATAGTAATCATTCCTATTACAGTATTTTAGTATTTTTATGAGCCATTTATCACCATACGTTCATTCCTGTCACCACAGCCTTAAGCGTACTTGCAGTGTCCAAGTTCCATTCCAGTCTGCTTTATTTCAATTAATAAATCCCCTTTAAATTCTATTGCACTCCCAAGGAAAAAAAGGTTGTTTTCCTGACACCAAAATATTCTTTACTCTAAGTTAATAATACAGATGGCATGAATTATGCTTTCTTCTTCCAAATGAACACGATTTTAACACAAAGCCATTTGCAGCAGTAAAAAAGTTGCTGATTGTGTTGTGTGATATATCCACTTTTTATTGCAACAATATTCCTTGCCACGGATTCTTTAAATCAGATGGAGAAAATTTTGAAATGAAACACCATAATTAGGATTACCAACTGATTAATTTTTGGCCCAGTGACCTTGTGTTTTTAGTATAAAGTATTAACCAATTGTGCTTTTCTCACAAAGGCAAAAGTGGTCAATTTGTAACATGCAGCCTGAGTAGTATAAATTTGGTTATGCTGTACATTCAAGATGGGCCTCACAAATGAAACATCAGTTACTTAATATAAGTTGCTTCTCCAAATTTCAGAGCCTTAGAATTGTTTTTTTTTAAAAGTTGCAAAGTAGCATATTGAAGAAAAGATAGTCTTTATGCATGCATGATTTTTCATGTTTAGATGGGTGGAGATGGCATCAAAGAGTGTGACAAATTCAGCAGAGCTCCTATAATGGAGTTTACCCATATCACTTTGCCATTTCTGGCTCTCAATTAAAGCACATTCGTTATGGAGGAACAAGGAAAGTCAACGTCCCAGATGCTTGCCCTTATTCCATTCCCCTTCACTGGGAAGTGGTACTGTTTGGGCAGAAAGTAGAAGGACAATGAGAAAGTGCACAAGACACAGATGGGCTTTTGAGGAAGAGAATTCCTTTTTTCACAGTAGAAATCCCTTAGTTTGCTAACACTGATGACTTGTGGGTGTGGAGCTCTTAAAACATACCCTTTTTCACATTGACTTTTTAATGTCCAGCACTGCCTCTTAAACCTGGTTCTTGCATTGCACTATGCCAATGTTTAATCTATTATAATTGGCTGGACTCAGATATTAGGCTAAATCATAAACCATGATTTAGAAATCACTACTGTGAGGTTCAGACAACACTGCAAACCATAGCCTTATTCGATTTTTAGCTTAGAGTGCTAGTGGACTGAACCATACCAATCTTTCAAAAATGTTGGATTAGTAGCCATTGGTATATTGGTTGACATGCCATAGTTATGCAAACTGGGACTTGCATATCAATATTAATTCTAGGCAGTGAACCTGGCTTGGGAAAGACATGAACTGCTCCAGAAGCCATTTCTTCACTACTAACTTCTAGCATCTTTATAGTATAATATTATTCAACCTTAGTAAAACCACACCTAGAGTACTGCATACAGTTTTGTTCACCACATTATAAAAAAGATGTTGACACTCTAAAAAAGGAAAGAGAAGAACAACCAGGATGATTAGGGGACTGAAGACTAAAACATATGAAGAACAGTTACAGGAACTGGGCATGGCTAGTCTAGTGAAGAGAAGGACCAGGGGAGACATGATAGCAGTCTTCCAATATCTGAGGGAATGCCACAGGGAGGAAGGGGTCAAGCTATTTTCTTAAGCACCTGTAATGCAGACAAGGAATAATGGATGGTAACTGAACAAGGAGAGATTTAACCTGGAAATAAGGAGAATCTTTCTGACAGTGGGAACAATCACAATAGAACAACTTGTCCTCGGAAATTGTGGGAGCACCATCACTTGAGAATTTCAAGAAGAGATTGGACTGCTATTTGTTAGAAATGGTGTAAGTTCTGCCGGTTGGGCAGGAGGTTGGACTAGATGATCTCCAAGGTCCCTTCCAACTGTAATTATATGTTATCTGTTGTCATTTCTTAACAGGCATAAAACCTGTACACAGTGATTTTGTCATAGTGATGGTTTGATGAACCTATAAATCATTAGTGGTGAAATAACTACCATTAAACAAGTTATGGCTGAGTTATGAAAATTTATGCGGGCTAAAATAGAAACAGAGTTGTTGTTTTTTAATCAATAATCCTCATTAGATTTACACCTACAGAAAGGCAGGAAGCAAATGGCCTTGAAGCAAATATTCAGAAACCATAGATTAAGCAAAAAGGACAGAAGCATTTCTTAAGTCCTGGGAACAGAGATAGTACAGATAGTACTTGACTTATGACCACAATTCAGCCCAAATTTTCTTTTTTTTTTTTTTTTGAAAAAAAATTATTGATTTTTAGAAACAAACATAGATAAACACAACACAAAACATAAAACATCTTTTCTGAAAGTGGCTTGATCCTGGGTTACATCTCTTCGTACAGACACAAATTCAAGTTCATGCTCATTTTTATATACCATTCCATATCCTATTACCATTCTACATTTTCTATATAGCTTCTCCCCTCTTTTAACTTTCTTAATTTTATTTTATTTGATTCATCTCAATTCAAATCATTATACTTGTATTCTTTGTCCTGTTTCAGCTGTCTATTATATTTTCTCATTAAACAAAATTCCTCCTGTGGTCACTGATTGGAGTATGATGCCTTTATATCTTTCCCCTAAAATTATAACACTTAATATAATACATAACTTCCATTCGGATTCTGCTTAGTACATTAAAGCTACATGCTATATTTTAAAAAGAGAAAAAATATAAATATATAATATAATTAAAACAACAATCCATACCAATTCAATTCTATCATTAATATTAATATTCATTTAAGTCTTGAACATTTTACACATTACTTTTCAAATAAATATATTTCAAATAAATTATTTCAAATAAATAACACTTATAAACTTTCCATAATTACTTCCCCCCCACTTCACTTATATTTTAATACATTGTGTCATTAAAACGTTCCCATTCTTTTCTAAATTAATTCTCGCATTTAATTCATTTCATTTATTTTATTCACAAATGTTTCACTAAATTACTCCAAGTATTTTGTCCCACTTTTTAATCATATATTGTTTCCAATTTTCTAACATTATTTCGAATACAAATATGACAATACAATCTTATGTACCTTTGCAGAATCACTTTTTCAATTAAATTTTTACCCATTATCTCTAAATAAGTCCTGTTTCTTTACATCTTGCTTCACACCCTTATAGCTTCTCTTCCCTTCCCTCCTCCCTTGCTTCTTCTCTCTGTCCTTTTTATCCCCTTGTCTCTCCACCTCCATTTCCCTTTTCTATATTCCCTTTTCCTGTTGCTTTCTCACATTATATCCACTTTTCACCTTATTTTTCCCTTTTTTGGTTGTTTTTTTTTACAAATTCTCCATTCTTTCCATTCTCATTCTCTTTCCCCTCTTTCTTCCCCAAATAAAGTTACTTGTTCATTAAAGATGGCTTCTTCTTTGTCCCAATCTTCTTGTTGAGCAGTCTTTTCTTGTAGTTTCTCGTAGGTACAGATCGCCATTTCTAAGAATTGAAAAATGGAACCAAGAGAGTCCTTCCCTTCTTGTTCTTCTTCTTTGAGTTTTTGAAATTTCAGTTCATCCACAAGTGATGCCATTGTAAAGTTTTTTTTTCTTTTAAAACAACCACCCAAGTGTTTTTAATCTTTCAAATTTAATCCTTCAAATATAATTCCAGAAGTCCCAAAATCACCAAGCAATCCAAATACACACAAGCTGTTTCTTTTAACACTTTCTTCTTTTTTCACTTTCTTTTCCTAGAGTTACTGTTTAGTTACAAAATCCCATCTTTTAGAAGTCTTGTTCTTTTAGTATCTTTTAGAAGTCTTGTTAAACTTCAACTTTAAATTCTTTAAATTCCAGGCTGCCTCCTCCTTCCAAATCCTGCTCCTATTCTTTTCCTCTCCCTTCCCACTTACAGCAGAGAGAAAACAAAACAATTTTTTTTCTTTTTTCTTTTTTCTTTTTTTCCCTTTTATATTCAGAAATCTTTATTACCCCCTTTGCATTAAATTTTCTAGTTTAATTACCTGTTGATGCCAAAGCGGATTTTTCCGATTTCTCATTCATCTCTGTTCACTGTCAATGTAAGGAAGGAGAGTGAAAAAAAAAAAAACTTTCCCTTTTCACTCTCATTCGCTGCTTCTGAATCTTCTTTGGGAGCGATATATCTTTTTTTTTTAATTTAAGTTCCAGGATACCTTAGTTGTTGCTTCTTATCCCGGTCAGCCAAAAACTTTCACTTCAGCACTTTCTTTTCCGGATGAGGGCTTCTTTGAGACGGCCATTTCTGACTGCCGCTCTACCGCCTTTGGGAAAGGGAGTTTAGCCAGCTGGGGAGGAAAGAGGCGGCTTTCCTTGACCCTGCTAGAGTCTCCCCTGTCTTTGCCACCTCTATGGGGTGGCTTAGCCCCGAAGCCAGCTGGCTCGGGGCACTCGAGCGGCGAGCCCAGGCAGAAACCGTGCACGATCGCGGATTCCTGCCTGCTGCCGAAGCCCTGCAAACCGGAACTCCTCCCTATTCAACCCAAAATTTCTGTTGTTCAGTGAGATATTTGTTAAGTGACTTTTCCCCCATTTTGAGATCTTTCTTGCCACAGTTGTGAAATGAATCACAGCAGTTGATAAGTTAGTAACCCTGTTGTTAAGTGAATCTAGCTACTCCGTTGACTTTGCTTGTCAGAAGGTTGCAAAAAAAAATGATCACATGATCTTGGGACACAGCAGCAGTCATATAAATATGATCCAGTTGACAAACATCTAAATTTGATCAAATTTGATCATCATTGAGCATGGGGTGTATGCTATAAAGGTCATAACTGTGAAAAACGGTCATAAGTCACTATTTTCAATGTCGTTGTAACTTTCAGTGGTCACTAAATGAACTAAATGATATTCTCAACCATTGCAAATGAAACAAACTGTTGTAAGTCGAGGACTCCCTGTATCAAGAAGGGTCCCAGTGGTGGGCTTCAAAGATCCTGTTGACCTGTCCTACAGTGTGAAGTCCAACACATTGACATGGTCGGGGAAAGGTTTTCCGTTCTTGTCCTTCCCAGTTCAACTCGATTGCAGTGAAGCCTGACAATTTACCTCGGCATGTACAACACGCAATGACTGGCTAGGGGGAGGGTTTTACCGTTCTTCTCATGCTTGGTTCAATAGGACCAGTTGATTGAAGGCGATGTTTGTGGTGTCATTACAGAGCTCGGGGAAGGGAACACTGTTGGTTATTTGGAGATCTACATCGATTTTGAGCATTGCTGTGTGATGTGGGTGTATTTGGGATGGGTGGATGGGGGGAACAGCCAGCTATGGGGGCGGAAGGATTGCAAACATGATTATCACTTAATGATAGTAGCGATTAGCATTGTGGGGTGGAGGTGAGCTAGGTTAATGGGGAGGGCGGATGTTAGGTAGATGGAAGGGGTGGACCTGGATCATAAAAGGCACTGAGAGGCAGATGCTCTCAGCACTGGCTTAATTTGAGATTGCCATTGTTGCCGTGGTTGGAAGAAACAGATTATAATAAACACATCTATCCACAAAGAACTGTGAGTAATGTGGTTTATTAACAGAGTTTCTACGATTCCAAGCAGAGGCTGACACCCAGGCTGGCCATTCACTGAGATATAAAAAGGAAAGAAAGAAAAGCACAATCCAGATTTGCAAAATTCTACCCATTATAACCTATCTAGTGATAGTTCTTTTGTGGACTTGATTTTCAAGTCTGGTCTCTCTCATGAGGTTGACGAATGTATCTTTTCTTGTATGTATACTGAGAGTATTTGCACCAAGACAAATCCCTTATGTCCAACCACGAGTGGGATTCAATTTTTTTAACAACTGGTTCTATGGGCATGGCTTAGTTGGTGGGCGTGGCTTGGTGGTCATGTGACTGGTGGGCGTGGCTCAGTGTCATGTTATTGGCTGGGCGTGACCAACTCAATATCACTCACATCAAGGCACACATCTCCTCGCCTGGCCTCTCATGACTGTGGAGATGCTGCAACAATCTTAAGTGTGAAAAATGGTCATAAGTCACTTTTTTCAGTGCCATTGTAACTTTGAATGGTCACTCCACACAAGCAAAGTACCAGCAAAGGAGGGGAAAATAACTCCAGAGAAGTTCCTGAGACAGGAAGTCTAGTCCTGCCAAGAACATATTAAGGGTTAACGGAGAGGCAGTTTCTGAAAGCAACACCAGAATGTTTCCTTCCTGCTTTCCTTACAGAATTAGAACAGTAATTTCTTCTAACAACCGATTCTCTGAACTGCTTAGAATGTTAACAACCGGTTCTAGCGAATAGGTGCGAAGTGGTAGAATCCCACCCCTGTGTCCAACCCCACTTGGCCAATAAATAATTCTCTTCTTTTCTCTTCTTTTCTCTTCTTTTCTCTTCTTTTCTCTTCTTTTCTCTTCTCTTCTCTTCTCTTCTCTTCTCTTCTCTTCTATCATAGCCAGAGCTTTGGGGACAGGAGTTAGTTTGAAGCAACTGATATTTTGTCATTTTTATATTTCAATTCACTTTTTATTGGAAAATAATACAGATGCAGCCTGGAGAAGAAAGATACCTTCAGTTAATACTAAAAACAGACATCCTAGTACAACCTGAAAATTTTAGACTACTATTCTCCCTGAAATTTCTTTGGCTCACACCCTGATCATTTTCTGGAAGGCCTTGAAGGTCTGGCTGTTCTCCCAGGCCTTGAATTGGATAGACAGGGCCTCCTTGATGGATGAGTTTTTATACATGTCCTGTATTGATTGAGTGAGTACTATATTGGTTATTTACACGGTATTGAGCTTAACCAATGAAATAAATAAATAATAAAAATTCCAACCAGCATGGTCCTTGCCACCAATGGTGCTAAAAGTTGCCAATGGAAGAAACACATACTGTTGCCTACCTCTGCCATAGAAAATGAACAGTTGGAAAAGGAAGTATTTGAAAATACTATAATAGCTATATGAGTGATGGTGCAAGTAGAGGGTTTTTTTTAGTGTTTCAACCATCTTTTTATGCACTCTAGAATAGATAATTGGGGAAGAATCATCCTCAGGCTTGCATAGCTCTTCTTCTAAGTGCAGCCATAATTCAAGAATCCACCTATCTAGATTTTATATATTCTATTTATTTTAAATTTATTGTAGTAGAGGTTGATTTAGAACAAAGAATGCTTAAGAAGATTTGCAATGGATATGAATTAATTTGAGAACTTATTTGGAATGATTTAAATGGGAAATTAATTTGCTTCCCTTCAGAAGAGAAAAATTCTATTCATTTTTTTAAACAGTCTTGTAGCTTGAAAATGTAGCACATGAATATACAATTAGTCTAGGAAAGTATTCTTTTTTTCATTGTTATATATCTTTGTTGGCAAGATATTAAATGACAATTCTAGGGAAAGAGTAAGTGCAAGTATTTGACAAAATATTACATGACACTAGACGGAATGACTAGAAGTAACTCAAAGTGGGCTTGTAAATTATTGTTAACATATAAACCTGGATAGCATTATTGGTAAACCACCGTTAAATCACAAACCACTTAGAAAATAATAACATGAGCATCTCCTACTTGGAAACTATGACTGGCAGAAATTTGATAATAGATTTTTGAAATGAATGTATACTATATTGTATTTATGGCATCCTGTTGCATTTCCAGCTACCACAGGTCAGTTGGTCAGACATATTGTATTTTATGCATCTTTACAGACAAAGCAATGTTCCCATTGTATAAGGAGTGCTTGCTTTGAAAAGACAAAACCAGAATAGTTGGACAAAGTTTGCTGGAATCAGTGTAGACAGGAAGAAAAAGAAGGGATAGTGTAAGAAAATAGGGACAGGTAAAGAGACAAAAGAATAAAGTTGGATTTTACAAGTGAATTTGGGTCAGCATAACAATGTAGAACAAACACAGAAACTAATGCCATATAGATCTATTTTTATTGTATAGGAAGTTCTCACTTAATGAACATTCATTCAGTGACTGTTCAAATTATGACAGCACTAAAGAAATGGTAGTTATACCCAATTCTCAAACTTATACTTGCTGAGTGCTCCACAATCATGTGATCAAAATTCATGGGCTTGACAGCCTGCCCACATTTACAACTGCAGGCTGTGCTTCAACTCCTCTCATTCATCTGTCTCTGCCTTTTTCACTGACCTGCGCTCTGCCACCCTTGCCTCCTGGACCTCTATCATCCTGCAAGCTGCCACCCCTGCTGCCCCCATTTGATCTTCTTCCTACTGCTGTTGCTGAGATGTACCCGTCTTGCCTCTTTGTGAGGTAGCTGCTGGCGACACATAGCATTCCTGAAATCTTGCAAGGCCTCCCCAAGGCTGTGCCTGGCTTTTCCTATGGAATGGCCAACTCACAATGGCCAACTTGCCATAGCCAACCCACCATGGCCAGCTTGACCCAGCCAACTCACCATGGCCAATTTGCCACAACCAATTCACCATGTGGGCAAGTTATCCTGCTAACTCGCTGTGGGATAACTTGTCCACAGGACAATTCAATAATTCAATTTTATTTTTTAAAATAGTTTAAAAATATATTAATTTTTGTCATTCACATTTCATTTTGTCTTTCCTTTCGCATTCTTTCCTTTATCATTCTATTCTACCATTTCTTAGATATTAGTGTAACTCTTGTCTTGGGGTAAGTTGTCCCTCAGTGAGTTGACCATGGTGGGGTGTTTTGTGGTGAGTTGGCCACAAGTTGGCTGCATCAAGTTGTCCTAGACCTCATCCACCCATGCTTCCCATCCACCCCCTTGCCCAAGATGGGAATGGAAAATTTATCTTCTGGGATTCCCTTTAAACTGATAACAAAAGCAGAATCACTGCTTGATTTTAAAATAGCAGAGTTATGAGTTTAATCAATGAAAAAAAAAACACTGATAGTTCACAAACTCCATTTTGCCATGGCTTCTTTAATCACAATGTATTGAATAAGTCACATACTGGTGGGTTCACACAACACACTGACTCACAAACCATGATTTTCCAATCACAATGGTTGGGTTGGCAAAACAAACCAAGCCTCATTGTGGTTCAGTATCCTAAGTTTTAGTACTACATGCTGGGGGAAGACTTCGTGGTGATTAAAGTGCTCTGCAGCTGATCAGTTTACATTATTATTATTATTATTATTATTATTATTATTATTATTATTATTATTAT
>BLBF01000049.1:2401656-2434025 GCA_015471245.1 Laticauda colubrina | reverse complement strand
ATTATTATTATTATTATTATTATTATTATTATTATTATTATTATTATCATTATATACAGAGTTGATTCAGCCTTCCATCTTTCTGAGGTCAGTAAAATGAGGACCCAGAATTTTGGGGGCAATACTTTGACTTTGTAAACTGCTTAGAGCGGGCTGTAAAGCACTGTGAAGTGGTATATATGCCAGCGTGCTATTGCTATTAATTACAGGCTAGACAATTGATGCCCTACTATGAAGCTAGCTGAAGAAAAGGAATTCTATCAGTGTTTTAGCTTAAAAAAATGCTTAACGTCATAGATATAGAATGTAACAAAAACAACTTCTTGGGGAACTTGGCAGTGGAGTTTATAAGCAAGCAAAAAAGGGGGGAAATGTAGCATATCAAAAGCACATTGTGATGGCTTAGATTCCAATGTGGGGGTGAACAACAAAAATGTCCTGAAATTGAAGGAGCTGTTCTCGTCCCTCCCTGGGACTAACCTTGGAAACTTCGGCATAGAAAGCCAAGCAACATTTCTTCTCCAAGCTACATCATAGGACTATTGAGACAGGGCTCAGTTTGTTCCCCAGCAGGCACAGATGCATGCATTCGGAAGATTTTTGCAACCTCTACTGGAAACTAACCATCAGATGCCCTGCAACCAAGTGATTGAGCCTTGACAGACTCCCAAAGAACCCCACTTCCTCAGAGAGTTCATTTCATCGGTGAAAAACATTTTTTACAAGAAGGTGGGGCAGTACTTTCCTGAATCCAGTGATGAACACCTGGATGATTACATTTTTACTGCCATCATCCCCAATAGTTATTTTTATTTATTTATTTATTTTGTCAAGCGATTATAACAGGTATAAGTATAACATAGTTATGAATACATGAAATGGATATATATAAGAAAAATAAAAAGAAACAAGAGGACATGGACGGTAGGCACGTTGGTGTGCTTTTGCACGCCCCCTACAGACCTCTTAGGAAAGGTGTGAGGTCAATAGTAGGCAGTCTAAGGTTAAAGTTTTTGGGGTTTGGGGAAGAAACTACAGAGTCAGGTAGAGTATTCCAGACACTGACCACTCTGTTGCTGAAGTCGTATTTCCTGCACTCAATTTTGATGCAGTTTACCTTGAGTTTGTATCTATTGTGTGCTCTTGTGTTGTTGTGGTTGAAACTGAAGTATTCATTGACAAGTAGGACATTGAAACATATAATTTTATATCCTATACTTAGATTGGACCAAAGGTGACATAGTTCTAGATTTTCTAGATCTAGAATTTCAAGTCTGGTGGCATAAGGTATTCTGTAATGAGTAGAGGAATAGAGAGCTCTTCTTGTGAAATATTTCTGGATTTTCTCAACTGTATTAATATCAGATATGTAATGTGGGTTCCAGACTGATGAGCTGTATTCAAGTATTGCTCCAGCAAATGTTTTGTATGCTCTAGTTAGTAGTATGATATTACCAGAGAAAAAGCTATGTAGGATTATGTTAACAACTCTTAATGCCTTTTTGGCTATGTAGTTACAGTGGGCTCTAGCACTTAGGTCATTAGAGATGAGTACCCCAAGATCTTTGACAGAGTTGGGATCATCAACAAGGTCTTGACTATTCAGCTTGTATTTTATTTTCTGATTTTTTTGGCAATATGTAAGACAGAGCATTTATTTGTTGAGATTTGAAGTTGCCATTTGTTTGACCATTCTGATACATAGTCAAGGTCTTTTTGAAGGGTAGCAGTATTGTTAGTCCTTGAATTATGACCACGATTGGAACCAGAAGTTCTGTTGCTAAGTAAAATGGTTTTCTAATGAGTCACACCCACTTTAAGACCTTTTTTGCCATAGTTATGAAACAAACCACTGTAGTTCTTAAGTAAACTACTCAATCATTAAGTTTTGTTCACTTGACTGTGGGGATGCTACAATGGTTATAAGTGTGAGGACTGGTTGTAGGTCACTTTTTTCAGTGGCATTAAACAGTTATTAAATGACTGTAAGTTAAAAGAGCAAATTGAAGGTATTTTCAAAAAAATATAGAATTGCTTGGCCAATATGTCACACATTTAAATTGTGCTGCCTTCTCCCATTCCAAACTGGCAACAGAGTATACAAAAAGTCAGAGAGCTGAAAAGATAACAGAATTTGGCATATCTAAACAACTGAAGTTTTTTATTGAATGTGTTTATTTTTTCTGGCATTTCTTTTTAATGACCAATCATTTTTAACACCAAATGCACAACACAACAGCAGTGTTTCTAACACATTAAAATATATACAGCATCTCATTTCATGAGAACATAAGTTAAAGATATTGTCCTTCCAAACAATAGAATTGGCTCTGGCTTAAACCACAAAAAATAGTTTATCTTTGTACTTAAGGTAATTTGAATGTGTCAGAATAACCTTCAGTGTAAATGTTGGTATTGTAGGACAGTCATGGGAAAAGCTTGGGCAGAACAACACATTCTGACAACTGCCAAGCTGCCTTTGGAAGAAGTATATGCATGCTTTCTGCTTGCATTTTTTTTCTGTGCATATATTCTATGCTACTTGTTTCACCATGAAAGGGGGGAAATAATTTTTGACATACAGTATACCTCTGTGTTTGGGTGTGTGTGTGTGCATGTGCACACATGCATGTATACATGTGTGTGTTTGTATACAGACACAAAACCAAAAATACCTTACAGATCTTTACTGAATTAATATTATTTTTTCTAAATGAAAGCAGTAATCAGAATGCCCAAAGACAGGTCTATCATTGTATTCAGGGAAAGTTTAGTTTAGTTTAGTTTAGTTTAGTTTAGTTTAGTTTAGTTTAGTTTAGTTTAGTTTAGTTTAGTTTAGTTTAGTTTAGTTTAGTTTAGTTTGTCATTGCACTTCATACAACGAAATCAAACACCATCTTCAGTGCACATCATGACCATGAAAATAAACACAAACACACATCCTTCACACTCCACACATTGAACCTAACCCCCCCCCCCCAACACCGCACCAACATCGCACAATACAGTAGAATTCAAAAGAGCTATTGCCCTGGGATAGAAGCTGTTTTTCAGCCTATTTGTGCTTGTTTTTATTGTTCTGTACCGTCTGCCAGATGTGATAGTTAAAAAAAAAAAGGGTTCCCTGGATGAGATGGATCTTTGAGAATATTTTGAACAAAGAGGGGAGAGGACAACCAATGATCCTCTAGGCAATGATGTTAACCCTCTAGAGTGCTTTCCTATCTGCCACTGTGCAATTGGCAAACCATACAGAGGTGCAGTAAGTTAAGATACTCTCTGTGGTACAGTGGTAGAAGGTCACCAGCAGTTTTTTCATTCAGTTGTTTTCTGAGAAGTCTCAGGTAGTATAATCTCTGCTGGGTCCCTTTGACTAGGGCTGCAATGTGAGCACCCCAGGTCAGGTCCTCTTTTATGGTAACACCCAGAAACTTAAAACTGGCCACTTGCTCCACTTGGTGTCCATTGATAAGCAAGGGCTGGAGGTCTGATAGATTCCTTCTATAGTTCACTATAAGCTCCTTGGTCTTATTGGTATTGAGGACCAAGTTATTGTCTGCACACCATGAAAGCAACCAGTCTACCTCATCTCAGTAGGCAGATTCATCCTCTCCAGAAATGAGTCCTACCACTGTTGTATCATCTGCAAATTTAGTAATAGTATTCCTAGCATGAGTGGGAATGCAGTCATGCACAAAAAGAGTGTAGAGTAAGGGACTCAACACACAACTCTGTGGAGTACCAGTGTTAAGAAAAAGGGCTGAAGAGGTATGATTACTTAATCTGACCCTCTGTGAGTGGTCAGACAGAAAATCCATAATCCCAAAGCAGATTGAATAAGAAAGTCCAAAGTCCAGAAGTTTAGATACTAGTCTATGTGGAAGAATTGTGTTAAATGCAGAACAAAAATCTACAAAAAGCATCCTCACATAGCCTCCCCCCCCCCCTGCTGTTCTAGATTAGTCAGAGCAGTGTGAAGAGTGATGGCAAAAGCATCCTCTGGAGATCTATTTCTTCTGTATGCAAACTGGTGTTTATCAAATGTATGTGGAAGACCAGAAATGATGTGCTGGAAGACCCATTTTTCAAAGCACTTCATGATGATAGGAGTGAGTGCCACTGGTCTGCAATCATTGGGGTTATTGACAGGGAACTTCTTTTGCAGAGGAATAATGGTGGAAGCCTTCAAACAAGATGGAATAGTGGACTGGGATAAAGATTGATTGAAGATCCTGGTAAAGACTCCAGCCAACTGATCAGCACAGTCTTTAAAGGCCATTATCCCCCACCCAACCCATTCATAGATATTGATATTTATGATAGAAAGGGAATATATATTGGGAATTTAAACCTGTTCACATCATAAACTCATATTATACCTAAAATTCTTTGATGAGCAGAAAAACGCAATCCAGCTTCATCCCTGAAGCAGAATGTCTGAGTTTTGTTCACAACATAAATATTTCTGTTCACTACTGATGCCCCCGGTACACTTTCAGTATGTAATCTTGCTTCAAACATTCCTCAAGGAGTGTCTGTGGAAATTCTCAATCATCTCGGTCACTGTTGTCCCAAATATGCTTTTCCTTTTGGACTTTCTTAGTTAGTTTGTTCTCTGAGAGCCATTGAGGCCAATTGGGAGTTTATCTGTATCCTATTATTCAGGTGAATCTGAGGATACAGAAACCCCCAATTACTCTCAAAGAGCTAACAACTGCCCCTCAGAGTGCTAATGACCAGATGACTGCAAAGAATATAAATCCTTCTGTTCCCCACCATTCAATCAGAACTGAAGAAGCCTCGTGGATGAGAACTGAAATGTTTTCAAGAAAAACAACAGCAACAAGAAAGCCCAGTTGCCTTTTGGAAAAACACCTTTGAGCTTCCTCAAAGAAGATCCTGTCTATGAGCTTGTCATTTCAAGTAGTTATTTTAAAAGCCAAATCGTAGTTTTATTCTGCTTCTTAAACTCAAAACTGGAGAGAAGTAATGAGGAAAAGGAAGAAGAAGAAAAAAACACCATACTATCATTACAACACTAGCAAAATTCATAGCTTTCCTGCCATAGGAGAGTTAACATTTTACAAAATAAGAGATTGTTAAGTAATCAGCCCTGACATTTCCTGGTCTCTCCTTCACTATACAGCTAATTTTCTAATGAATTTCCCTCCAGTTCTTGTATTGGCTTCAGCAGCTCTTGGCATAAACAGTTAAGGCTAGGTCACATCGGCCGACGGATGCAAAACGTATGTAAAAAGGACATAGCGGACAAGCAAATTTTCCATCCATTGTTATCCGCTCTCAAAAGTGCCCCAAATTTGCATAAACATAGCGGACAACGGAAGGGAACGGATGGGGGGAGGGTGTAGTGAGGATGTTAAGCGGATGCTCCACGGAAGCCTACCGGATGGAAGCGGACAGAAGCGGATGACACATCCGCAGGGCTTCCGTGGGATAACAGCAAAGTGGACGCGCAGTGGAAGGAACGGATGCAGAGTGGATGCCTAGCAGATGATGTGGATGCATCACGGATGCCTAGTGGATGCCTAGAGGATGCCTAGTGGATGCAAAGCATTCACTGCGCATGCGGGGAGGATGCATTGCATCAGCCCCGCAGATATAAAAGGATGCAGCTCGCAAGCAGGTCACATTCAGAGGAAAGACCTGCTGCCAGACACATCTTCAGCCAACAACCATCGGGAAGAAGAGGAAGCCTGTGCCTACTCCTGCCAGCCCTGGCAAGAAGGACAGGACCACCATCCCACCCCCTGGCACTTCACACCTGTGGCAAGAAAAGTCATAAAATAGGGCAAACTCACTGAAGAAATGTTTCACTTAGCAACATAAATTTTGGGCTCAATTGTGGTCATAACTCGAGAACTACCTGTGTTAGTAGAGAATGAGTGAGCCAGTGCCTTCATTAGGGCATGGGTGGAAGAAATGGCTTCAAACAGTGATTGAAACTTTCCACAGCCCCTTACCTACCAAGGCTACGGCTACCAGGAGTTCTAGCAGATATAGTGGACACGTAATGGATGACGACGGACATATAACGGATTTTCCCCGTATGCCTAGCGGATGTAGAACGGACGCATTGGATACTTCATCTGCTCAAAAAGTTTTGTGCAGCTCAAAACTTTTTAAGCGGATGAAATCTCAGTAGACAGATGCTGGACGGATAGAGAGGAAGAAAAACGTATGCAGTGAGTACTGAACGGATACATCGCGTTAACCAACGGATGGCAAGCGTTTTTCTCCATTTTACATACTCTTTCCATCCGTTGGTGCAGTGTGACATGGGCTTTACTTTGTAGTTTCAATCACTGTTTGAAGCCATTTCTTCCACCCATGCCCTAATGAAGGCACTGGCTCACTCATTCTCTACTAACACAGGTAGTTCTCGAGTTATGACCACAATTGAGCCCAAAATTTATGTTGCTAAGTGAAACATTTCTTCAGTGAGTTTGCCCTATTTTATGACTTTTCTTGCCACAGGTGTGAAGTGAATCATTGCATTTGTTAAGTTAGTAGCAGGATTGTTAAGTGAATCTAATTCCCCAATGACTTTGCAAGTCAGGTCACAAATGCTGATGACATGACCCCAGGACACTGTAGCCATCATAAATATGAACCAGTTGCCAAGCATCTGAATTTTGATCATGTGACTATAGGGATGCTGCAATGGACTCGAGTGTGAAACATGATCATAAGTCACTTTTCTCAGAGCTGTTGCAACTTTGAATGATCATTAAATGAATTGTTGTAAGTTGAGGAATCCCTTTAGTTCCCTCCTCTGTTTACAAGAAAGGTACACATAGGTACAATCCATTCCTCTCCACAAAACCCCTGGATTAGACTTTTGTAGAGCACAAGGGCTTGGAGTGCAAAGAGACAGACTCCAGGGACAAAAATGGGTCTTGGGTGAATATAAGGGAACAAGACTCTGAAAGAACTGGGTTCTCTTAGGTTTACCTTCAATACATCTCAAAACCAGCATAACAAGGAATTGCAATAGTGCAGCTGTGCAGCAAAGAACTTTGCTAAACATCAGGGGATGTATTTGCTCCCTCTTCCCCTTTACTCTTTTATTTCACTATCAACCAAGGGCAACTGGCTACGGGAATTGTCATTTGAATTTCATCCAGGGTCCAATTTGGTATCTCTCCACAACTTGGCAGGAAATTAAAAAATTCTTCTAGACTCAGCAGCCTTGGGTTGATCAGAGAAGGGGAAGAGTCTCCCTGCAGGGGAGATCCTGAGCTTCTCTCTAGGGTTCCTTAATGGAATATCAAAGACCAAACTTTCCTGAACTAACTAACCAATTAACCAACTAACTAACTAACTGGTTATGTTTCCAACACTAAGAGAATTCTCACACTGTGTTACACTTAGCTGCAATGTCTATGATTTGTACAGATCCAGCCATTAGGGGCTCAAAATGGCAGTATTTTTTAAACTTGGCAACTTTAAAAACATGTGGACTTCAACTCCCAAAATTCCTCAGGCAGCATGGGGCCAGCATTCTGAGAAATAAAGTCAATGCACCTTAAACTTGCCAAGTGGAAAAAAAAAACCCACTGGTTAATGTCTTAGTGTGTCATGTGAATTCACCCAACCATGATTTTTAAAAATATATGATTTTCAGACATGGAGACTGGCCAAAATAATGTATTATATAATACTAGAAGGAGATCATCTGATTTGCAGCAATAGAAATCTGTCATTTGTAAACATTTGAATTAGATTATTGTTTTCAACAGAGAGACAAGGAAGACTTTTGAGCAATATGATCATTTTTCTCAGCTTCTGTTTATAGTACAAGCAGGCCGTTTTGCCCTTTTATCATTACCATAATGATTCATTTGGAATCTACCTTCTTTTCCCAATATTGTAGTATATATCTTTATTTTTCCTTTATCAATCTGCTTAGCATAACAGCTTTTTGAAAAGCTTTGTTTGAGCATCAATGCATTACAGTATGAGATTTAGCCAGGACTTCTCAACTAAACCTTCATCACAGGGTTGTAGTAAAGATAAAAATAAGCAAATAAGCATGTTGTATGAATGGAAAAATTGTATAAGTTCCTACAAGTTTCAGTGTAATACTTTCTACTATACAACATAACCGTAAAGTAATACATTTTAAAAATCCAATTTATGCCATTCTGGGTTATTGACGGGAGAGCTGGGAGATCCAATCAGGAATGAAGGTATTTATTTATTCAATTTGCATAGCCATCCATAATAGTGATGATAAAGCAATTAAAACACAATTAAAAAATTAAGTATAAAAATTAAGTCAATTGGGAATTGGATTTCTTTTGAAAGTTGGCTCAAGGCTCATGAATTAATTAGGTCATCCATTGGAACCCTGACACCAGATATATAATCTATTGATGTCAGCATATCCAAGAAATGGGGTCCTTCACACTCTTGAGACCCTAGGACTGGGCACATAGGTCTTCAAGATTGGGACCCTCCTAATCTCAGGAGGAAGGGTGTTTCAGAGAGCAGATGCTACATCAAAAAAGCCATGTCTCCACCAGCTGAGTTTCCTTATCTGACAGAACCTAGAACAGGCCCATCCTGGCTGGATAGGTAGAAATATCTGGAAGAAAACTCTTCCTCAGGTAACCCTGAGAATGCTTAATATAGGCCAACAAACAACTGAGAGGTCAATGCGCACAATAAGTAAGGAACTATGGCTATGCAGAGAGTGGCGAGGATGGCTGAAAAGATTACTGGACGTGGCATATCTGTGTTTGTGTGTGTGTGTGTGTGTGTTGGGATTCAATTTTTTTTACTACTGGTTCTGTGGGTATGGCTTGGTGGGCGTGACAGGGGAAGGATACTGTAAAATTTCCAGTCAGAGGTGGAATTTGCCGGTACTCTGAACAACTCAAAATATCCGCTACTGGTTCTCCAGAACTGGTCAGAACCTGCTGAATACCACTTCTGGTGTGTGTTTGTGTGTATATATATTTGGACAAGTTGGCATTTTTAGCTGCTGCTACTGTTACTTTAATATTGGGGATTTTTTAAAGCGATTTATTGGAATTTCAGTTTAATGTATGACATTGTTTCTACAAAAAAATGACAATAAAGTTTATTCTGTTCTGTTCTGTTGTGCTCCATTGCATTCCATTCCCTTCCAAAAATGTGCATTTATGAGTTGTGGCACAATTCGGTTGAGCCAAATGATGCTCAGACTGAACAGTGGTAGAATCTATACGAGGCAGATACATTCCTTTGGGAATGCCAGCTGGAGAACCAAGTTATATGATTTGTAAAGCAAAGAAATCTCCTCTGTTCCTGCACCACTTTTGCTGCCGAGCTATTCAGCCAACTTCCCATCAAAGGACTGTTTTTACTGTAGCCCCAAATCAATGCGTAAACACCAGGATAAGCCACTAAGAGCACCACAAGGCACTTCTCAACACTTCTGGCTCAGAGGCCACGCAGGCGCCTGCAAGCCAATGACAGCAAACTGAGCATATTAAACTCTCTTTAAAAAAAAAAAAAAAAGCTGCAATAGTAGCTTCTTGTAGGACTTGTTTGATACCTCTTCGCCTTTCTGAGAGAGGGCTCTGCCAAGAAAAGATTTTCCTGTTGTCCCTGGCTGGAGTAGCAGAAATCATGGAGGAGCAAAGGCCAGCTTAGAAAGATCACAAGATGGAAATCTTTTATAGCAGAGGTCTCCAACCTTGGCAACTTTAAGGCTGGAGGGCTTCAACAGCAAAGCTGGCTGAGGAATTCTGGGAGTTGAAGTCTGCCAGGCTTAAAGATGCCAAGGTTGGAGACCCCTGTTCCATAGGAACAAAAATATTAGCTCCATTATTCATACACACATCCAATTCCACAAAGTACCTGGAAGTATCAAAGCAAAATAAAGAGGAAGGGGGGAAAAACCTAGGGGAAACCCCCCCCCATAAAAATACATGATACTTGATTCCATAACAATAATCAGATTTTTTTTAAGCAGTTATCACTGCTGATTAGCCTGACCAATGTCTCAGACTTGAAAGGATATTGTCATGCCCCTGTTGGAATCTGATTTGGAGGGGGAGGCCAAACAGCTGACAGGGAGTTGGAGTGTGGCTCCGTTGGCTGTGGAAAAAACTGGGGAAGGGCAGAGTCTGGATGGGCAGAGCAGGGAAGAGGTAGAGCAAGGGAGAGGGAATTCAGAGGAAGACCCAGGCCCACTCCCTCTTCATCCTAGGGCACGCAGGGAGGAACAAAGAAGGGAGCAACGTGGCTTACGGGGGGGGGGGGGGGAGGAAAAAGCCCTGATTCCCTTCATTACCTGCAGCTGGGAACACAGTGTTTGGGCACAGCAAATTGTTGGGAGCAAATCGCAAATTTATCTGATATTGTCGTGGCTTATCTGTGTTCTTGGCGTCTTCCCAATTGTGTGAGTGTTGCAGTGCTTTCAAGTCTGAAAGTCTTTCTCCTGCTCTGTCAAGTTAATTACTGCATCTTTGTTTGTTTGGATTTTTAATTACAGTCTGTATGTATCTTGTTTTTCTATTGTTAAAGGCTGTTCCTGGGAGAGTTTTTCTCCAGCAGAAGGTAACCTGGACATTGGGGGCAAAGTTGGAGATAATAAAGGGACTCTTATTGCTTATTTGACTGTGTTACCTTTGTGCCGCGCCCTGGGTCATCACAGATATTGACAACTCATAATATTTGGTAATAAAGAACCATGGAGCTTGAAGTGGCCATTTAATCTAAATCTAACTCCTAATCAGTATAGTACTTCAAATTAAATCATCCCAAACACATCTTCTGCTTGGGGTAATTGGTGAATTATTTTATGGGAGCTGTGATGGCCAAAGATTACAGGTAGTCCTTGACTTATGAACCATCATTTAACAACCTTTGAAAGTTACGACAACTATCCCAGAGATACTTATTATGACCTATTTCAAAGTTATAATAGCTTTCCCCACCCCCAATGATTTTGCCTGACTGCGCTGTTTGTTTAATGACTGCTGCAAAACATGTTAAAAAATTGGTCCAACCATATGATGCTTCGACTTTTGACCACAACGACTTATTACCATAATTCCAGGTTCGGTAGTCATGGACTACATGTACTGATGATTAGAGGAGAATGGCTTCTTCTATTGCCCGCCATAATAAAGGTGATAATGAGTCAGCCTAGAAGATGCTTCTCCTAAAGTTGACAAACCCATAGTTTTCATTTCCAACCACCAATTCTTTCCTCCATTGCTTCATTATTTTTTCTATAAACATGGTAATGTTTTTACTGACACCAGTTGCTTCTAAATATTTTAAGGTCAGACTATGTGATAACAAATCAAACACCTTTTTATAAATAATCCAGTCATAGGTACATTGGTTTTCATAATTCTTCAAAATTATTTTATCAATCTGAAGTTGATATTTTGTACCTCTGCTTTTCCTTTTCTTTATTTTTCTGTTCTACTGGACGGTCATTATTTTCTTCTAAATGATCTTGGGTGTTGCCTGCTATTATGCCCGTAAGTAATTTAAACATACTAGGCAACCATGTTATTGATCTATAGTTTTCGGGTGTCCTTTTTCGCTGGGTCTTTTTGAATCAGATATTGCCAATTATTAATGTATGCCAGTTATTAACCAATCACTGATGTTTCTTTTATGCAATACTTCATTAAACTGATTAGCTATAATTGGATGTAAACTAGTCAGATATTTGAGCCAAAACCCATGGAATTAATTATTTCCAGGAGATGTCTACTTTTTAATCCTTTTCAATTTTTTAACAATTTCTGCAGTTGTTATTATTATTTCTTCAATTAGATTTTTACTAAATTCATCTTCAAATTCTTTTATCCATTCAGCATTTTTATTATAGCCCTTTTGAGTTTCCCATACATCTTTCCAAAAATTGATGGTTTCCTTTTTGTTTGGTTTTCCATTTTCAGAATTCTTATTGCCTTGCTTTGGTAAAATTGCTTCTGGCCTGATTGAAATAGCTGATTATGCTTAACTTGGAGATTCGTGCCTCACAGACGTTCCATTGTCTTTGCTATTGCTATTATTTGTTGCTTTATTATGATTTCCAAAGCTTCTTCAGCTTTTCTGGTGCTAAGCCAGTAATTTTTTTATTAGACTTGTCTTGATCCTGACATTTTTCCATTTTTGCTCTTTTATGTTCTTTAAATTACTTTCATCTGATCTTAATCTTAATTTCTTTATCTTGGCTTCCAATCTGATCTTCCACTTTGGGATTGAATATGATTTTACTTTTGATTTTCTAATTTTGATACCTAGTTCTTGTGTAATCACTGAATCCAAGCTGATCATATTGTAGTCAAAGCTGATCGTACTGTAGGCAAATTGATCAGTCTGTTTGATAAATGTTATTTTAATTCTTGCCACCACCTTATATACATCCTTCATTGCAGAGCAGCCTTTATTGGGCACTACTTTCAATATTGGCAGCCTTTGTTATTTTATTGGCAATGCTTCCCATAATTTTCTCTTTTAATTCTTGTCAGGGGTCAATTCGTGGGTTGTTTCAGTACTGGCCTATACTGGCTCTGTTGTTATTACTCCTTCTAAGTTGTCATTTCTGTAGTTCGTATCAGCTTTTCCATTATATTTGCAATGGTTTCTTCTACTGTTTTATTTTTCTATTGTTTTGGGCTCTTCTATTTTCACAATTTTTCTGAATCTCTTCCAGTTCTACATTCCTGAATACTTTATTTCTGGTAATAAACTTCTTTTGATCAGCTAACAGTAGTTTAATGATCTTTGAATCTGGATAAAAAAATTTCTGCAGTTTAAACATTCACTTTAACTAGTGTGTTGGTTCTGATTCATGATAGCAGGGCATAATGGTGCAATTTTCAAATTAAGTATACTTTTTGTCTTTTCTGTGGTTGTAGTTCTTCTAGTAATCCTGCAAGGCTAAACCCTGATTGCCCAGCCATAGTTTATGAATCACTTTATCCATTTGTCAACAGATGCCCAGGAACTATAATATTTGATATGCTCCCTGTTGACCTGGGCAAAGACTGGTCTGGTATAGGATTCTTTTTTTGTGTGGTTTTATGTTTTTGCCATATTAAATGGGTTATTATTGTTATGGTTGGTTGCACAATCAGCCAGATGTTTAGACTAAGCTCCTCAAGCCATTTTCATCAGGAGATTAGAACTGCCATCTTATTTAGTAAACAAACATAGTATTTCAATTCAATTCAAGCAATGCAGTTCACTTGCTCATAAAAACAATGAAAACCCTACCCATTCATTTATTTATTTTTTTAAAAAGCTCTCAGATATATCTGTTAAGGTTCTATGTTGTGGGGTTTGTTTCAAACAAATCTTTTTTCTTAACTGTCACCTTTATCTCATGAAATTTTTTTGGATAGTTCTGTGACCCTTTATATACAAACCAAATGATTACAATTTAGTAAGTTTGTGTTCAAAGCAGCTCATGAAAATGACTTTAGGAACAAATTAAAATCAAGATGTCCATGGCTTAGTCTGAACTTGCCATGCCATGCCATGCCATGCCAGACTTCTAATTCGACTGGTTTCAGCTCAACATTACTCATCGAATAAAAGAATGGTCCATACCAAATGACAAAATTGCCTACACCTTTTTTGCTTTTGTTTTAATTTCCACTGAATCAGAAGATTTAGTGAGCAAAATGTGAAGTGTTTTTTTGTCTTTACAGCTTGCCAAAGCATGCCAGGTCTTCATTTAAGCCAATTTTGAGAATATATTCTCAAATCTTTCCCAAACAAGGTTAGGTGAGCAGATTGTCTGATAGGAATGGGAAAGCAACATGGGTTTCTTGCAGCCTCAGTAATCTTGCTTGTAGACTGCTGGTTTCCAATGTGAGAAATCACTGTTTGGAGACAAGATTATTAAAAAATAAAAACTTGATTCCTTCCCAACAACCCTATTAACTATTGTTGGGTTCTTGCTGTCTTTGGCAGAAAGCTGAGAATATAGGTCTATGTTCTAAGTTATTTGTGAACTCCTCTGTTGGAAAAGAGGTCAGGAATCTAAATTCTAAAATTGTCAATTATGTAGGAGATCCTCCCTCCCACAACTTTTACCTCATCATCCCCAAACCACACCAATGTGCACATATGAACCAAGGGAACTAAGGGAATATTTTTCATCAGGTGGAAAAAAGAGAAAGGATGAAGAGGCTAGTATTGGATCCCAAAGGCGAAACCTACACAAAAGCTGCAAGGTTATTAACAGTTTTCAACAAGTCAATGTGAATATTAATTTGGCAGCTGATGTTCATGAACACCACAATCCTATGCAGGTAATCTGAGATGTATTTAGAGGATTTCTTCACTAACAGGTTTCCTCTAGGTGCACTGGACTAAAATGTTCATAATTCTCCATTCTTGACACTGGACGGGAGGACGCCAAATCAAGAAAATCAGCCCTGACCCTCACCTGACATTTTCTGAGCTATCTCCAAATTTTCCTTCTCAAATAACTCAGTCTCCAACATCCTCAGCAAATGTAGCTATGTTCTCCCATTCTTTTTCTCAGGAATTTTCCACACTGTAGCCTTCACTGTAACCTTCAGTTGCTTGTCTCCTGTGCAATAACTGGCTGGAGATAAAGCCACTTAAGACACCCCTTTCCAGATGTCAGCCTCCTCCTCCATGCTGGCCATGGGAATAGGCAAGCATTCTGTCCAAAATGCAGTTAACAATTGGCAGATTCTGCACTTCTTTTTTTTAATCTTGCTGTCCATGCCAAGTGCCAATCAGGGAGGCTGGTGGGAAAAAGTACAGGTTTTACAGTTCTTTTAGTCATTTGGGTTAGGAGACTTCATCCCAAGTAAAAGCAAAGATGTAGCATTTTACCCTTCTGTTACTGAACCCTTAAAAAATAAAATCCTTCCAAAGATCCAGCCTTTCAGAAGCAGCCCAGTACAAAATAGCTATCAAAGAGAGAAGGTAGTTAATGGGAACAGAGGTATTTGCATAAGATGGGATGAAGTGCAATAGATAAATCAAACTGCCCTGCTCTCACCAGTGAAAAAAGGGAAACAATCCTTTTGATACTGAGCAAAAAATATGGATGAAGCTCACCATCCCACCTTCTTAGAGGCAGGCTAAGGATGGCATCATCTGTTCTTGCCCTCTTGAAACGATACGCAAGAATAATAAAACACACAGATATAGATAGTATGTGGCTCAACAGCAGTAACTAAGAGAGGGGTCTTGGAGACCTAGTGGATATTTGTGTTATGCAGCTGCCAAAAAAACCAACACAGTCCTGGGCTGCATAGCATCAAAGTTACATGAAGTGTATTGTATTATGCTAGAAAGACCACATTTGGAATACTACATCCAGTTTTGCTCACTAATGTCAGGAAATTGCGCAGCTGGTGTCCAAATAAAGAGAGATGCTGACATGAACTTGGTAGGTTTATATAAATAAATATATTTTATATTTACAGCAAACAAGATAGTCATTACTTCGTGAGGTAAATTGTTAGGTAAATCACAGAACAGCATACAGAGCAGGAAGAAGAAAAAGATGGGGCAGGGGAAAAGGGAAACTCCCTTTATGCCCAGCAACCAATCATAATGTAGATTGCCTCATGCAGGAGCCCACACTCTCCAATCAATCAACTACAACTGTGTGTTCTGGTCCATTATACACTTTACTGTTCCAGCTATTAAATATCTTAACATACTACACTAGAAAGACCGTATTTGAAATACTGCATCCAATTTTGGTCACCATGATATAAAAAAGATGTTGAGACTCTAGAAAGAGTGCAGAAAAGAGCAATAAAGTTGATTAGGGGACTGGAGGTTAAGACAAATGATAATAAGGTTGCAGGAATTGGGTATGTCTTGTCTAACAAAGATAAGGACTAGGTGTGACATGATAGCAGTATTCCAATATTTGAGGCTGTTGCAGAGAAAAGGGGAGAGGGCCAGTCTATTCTCCAAAGTACTTGAAGGACAAGAAGCAGTGGATGGAAACTAATCAAAGAGAGATCCAACCTAGAATTAAAGAGAAATTTCCTGACAGTGAGAACAATTAATGAATGGAATGGCTTGTCTCCAGAAGTTGTGGGTGCTCTATCACTAGAAATTTTTAACAAAAAATTGGACATTTGTCCGGAATCATATGGGATCTCCTGCTTGATTAGAGGGTTGGAGCAGAAGACCTCCAAGATCCTTTCCAACACTGTTGTTCTGTATTCTGCATTCTGTTTTGTATCCTCATACTCTGGCACCAAAGAAGTATGGATCAACTACAGGTCATAAAGAACTGTGCTTAGAAATAAATAAGGCTGTACAAATCTGATTCTCAAATTCGGGAATGGAATGGAATGCAAACATAGCACCTATTTGCCATTCTTTATAGCAGCTGTGTCATTCCCTGGGACTGTTTCATGAGCTGCAAAGTATCTTTTCAAAATTATTTTCAAAGCGCTGCACAATCCTACTTAGGATTTCTATCCTGGCAGCAATGCTACTGAATTCCATCGAGTGCGGCTTCTATTACTGCTTTTATTACAGTAAATCTTATTAATAAAACCCACAAACTAAGACATCCAATGTAATTCAGATGTTGCTGAATTACAGTTTCCAGTATTCATCACTGTCTGAAGCTGCTGGAAGTTAAAATCCAACAATTTTTGGGTGACCTACATACAGGGGTGGGATTCAAATTTCTTAACAACCAGTTCTATGGGCATGGCTTAATTTGTGGGTGTGGCTTGCTGTCTGGGTGTGGCTTGGTGGTCATGTGACTGTGGGCATGACTAACTCAATGTCACTCACATCAAGGGGTGCCTCGATTGGCCCCTCCCTCCCAGCCATTCTTTGTCACACCCAGCCTCAACTTTATAGTTCTGTAAAAATGTTGTACACCATTTTTTGAGTTTATTATCTACGTACTATAGATGTGCTTTCATGGACCACTGAAAGGAGGAAATGGCTCACATGCTTTGCTCAAGAGTGTGATAGGTAACAGGCTTTAAGGGGCTGCCAGAAAGAGGGGGGGCAATGTATTTTCCAACGCACCAGAAGGCAAACAAGAAGCAATGGATAGAAACTGAACAAAAACAGAAGCAAACTAAGACTAAGGAGAAACTTCCTGACCATGAGAACAATTAACCAGTGAAACTGCTTGCCACCAGAAGTTCTGGGTACTCAAACACTGGAGGTTTTTAAGAAAAGACTGGACAGCTTTTTCTCTGAAATGGTATAGGGTTCCCCCCAAGGTCCCTTCTAAGTGTTATTCGGTTATTCTGACACCTTTCCCACGACCTCTACTCAGAGTTTGGCATCCTCAGTTTTCCTGCCTGAGCAGGGGGTTGGATTAGAAGACCTCCAAGGTCCCTTTCAACTCTGTTAAACACACATGTATTTATGCTCTGGACTATAGACATGTAAACCTTGATAAATACCTGGGCAAAAGAAAGGCAGTAAAATCACTCTAGGTGTAGGAGCAGTGTAAAATATTAATATATTATCAATAATGGAACAATTAAAAATAGTAGCACAGAGTTTTCTCTCTTGCCCCTTCTTCCTATTTCTTTTTTCTCTCTTTCTCTTTCTCTCTCTTCCTTTTTCTCTTTCTTTTTCTCTCCCTTCCTTCCTTTCTTTCTTTCTCTCCCTTTCTCTTGCTCTTTCTTTCTCTCCTTTTCTCCTTCTTTCTCTCCCTTCCTCCTACTTCCTCTTTCTCTCTTTCTTTGTTTCTCTCCCTTCCCTCTTTCTTTCTTTCTTTCTTTCTTTTCTTTCTTTCTTTCTTTCTTTCTTTCTTTATTATTTATTTATTTATTTATTTCTCTTTCTTTCTTCTTCCCCCCCCCCTCTTGTAACCCTGCTATTCTATGATTCTGTAAGGATTTCCTGCTGGAGTAGGGGGTTGGACTAGAAGATGACCTCCAAGATCCCTTCCAGCCCTAGACTGCTGTGCTGTTTCAGAGTCTTCTGAAGCCAGGGTTTGTGTCCTTCCTTCCTCTCCTATTTTTTCTCTCTCCTTCCTTCCCTCTGTGTATCTATCCATCCATATATCTCATTCACTTTCTCCTCCCTCCCTCTCTTTCTTTCTCTTTCTATCTTTGTTCCTTCCATCTCTCCCTTTTCTTCTTTTTGCTTACTTTCTTTTTTCTTTCTTTCTTTCTCTTTTCTCTTTCTTTTTTTTTACTTGTCTCTATCTTTTCTTTTTCCCTCTCTCATTCCCTCTTTCCCTCTCTTTTTCTCTCTTTCCTTCTCTCTCCCTTCCCCCCCTCTCTGTGTCTCTCTCCCCCCCATCTGTGTGTATATGTCTGCCTCTCTCCCTCTCTCCCCCCCTCTCTCCCCCTTTGTGTCTCTGTCTCTGTCTCTGTCTGTCTGTCTGTCTGTCTGTCTTTCTGTCTGTCTGTCTCTCTCTCTCTCTCAAAGCTGACTGGGCCAAGGCAGCAATCTCTCCTTGGTACTCTTCGCTACTTCTTTCATTTCTTCTTTTTGGAATCCAGACTGGCTGAACAACAATCGCCAGCCGCAATGGAAGCATCCCTTTGGGCAACCCTTCTCCTCCTCCTCCTCCTCCTCTTACAACCATCAGCTATGGTGGGGCTGAGAGGGTACACATGCACGGTGAGACCCTTCTCAAGCGAGCGGCCGCCCGCCCTGCATGGTTTTGCTGGGCTTTGGCGCTCACTTGAGGAGCATCTCCCTACTCATGTGCACCCTCCTGGTCCCACCACAGCCAATAGTCACGAGAGGAGGAGGAGGAGGAAGAGGAGGAGAAGGGTCGCCCAAAGGGATGCTTCCACCGGAGCTGGTGATCATTGTTCAGCCAGTCTAGATTCCAAAAAGAACAAATGAAAGAAGTAATGAAGAATGCCAAGGAGACCTTGCTGGCTTGGCCCAGCCATGGAGAGAGAAAGAGAGAGAGAGAGAGAGATACACACAGAGAAAGAGACACAGAGACGGAGTATGGGGGAGAGAGAGGAGAATAGGGACTCAGACGCTTTGCTATCCCCTGCCATCGCTCTTACCTTCTCAGGCCAGGCGAGGGAGGGGAGAGTGAGGGGCAGGACCAACCGCTTCAGGTAAGGTGATGAGACGGTGACCAAGCACGGGCAAGTAGAAGCCTGGGAATGGCGGCTCCCAGCTCAGCTGGCCCGAGGAGCTTTCAGGTCGGATGGCCTGGAGCAGCCGCGATCCGAGCATTGCACCGCATCGCAGGTTCACCTGAACGCCCACTTCTTTGGTGTTGGCTTTACAGAGCCATGGGGTGAGTCCTGGGCTGATGTGCAACAGCAGTGCCTTTAGGTGTGTTCGCTTGTAAGTGTCCAAATAATCCAGTGAACGGAGGAGTCGCTCAGGTAAACCTCCCCCCTCCGCAGTCCTCCTCCTGCAGAAAATGGCCATTCCCTGAGCTAAGAAGACAAGGAGCTGTGGCTCAGCTCACCCAATTCCTAGGACTACCTCAAATGGTCCCAATTCGGCACGGAGAGGGCGCTTCCCCAGTAATCCCCCTTTCCCTTGGTGCTCTGACTTCCCGTGGCCCACCGGCCTGAATGTCGTGTCGGACCATTAGAAGGCCACTTCCCTGATTCTCAGTGGCGCTCCTGTGCTGGCCACTACAGGATCCTTCTTCCCCAAGTTCTCTCTCAACTTTGAAATGACGACGCCTGTTGCCGACATGGGTGCGACCAGGTGGGCATGGCGGGGCCAACCAGGGGCGATTGTTCCAGGTCTGACAAAGGGGATCCTGATGGGAGAGGGAAGGAGTAGCAGGCAAAGGGGCATCTGGGTGGCAAAGTGTTTGCCCAGGTTAGGCCAGCAGGTGGAGGCAGCAAAAGGCAAGTGACGGGGGAGGCGACCAGCATTGGCAGGTAGGCGATTGGGCCCCAGAGCTTGCAGAGCCTCACTCACCCAGGGAGATGATCAGGCAGGACCACAGCGGAAGGCAGGCAGCAATAGCTGGCCTGGTGGGTGGGCAAAAGCAGGCTGCAGGCGATGAGGCGCATGCGCAACAAGGACTGAGTGGGCAGAGAGGGGAGGGTAGGAAAAGAGGGGGGCAGCCAGTGGTGTGATTTACCTGTTCTCCAAACTGCGCAGAATCATAACAACCGGTTCTATAGAACCAGACAGAACCAGGAGAATCCCACCCCTGCCTATATAACGGGACAGGTTATCCCTATTCTGTGCCACATTACTCATAAAATTAATATGTGGGAGAAAAGCTCCATTTTCAGTAAAGTCAAATTTGCAAAAATATAAAACCACATGAGAATCTGCGTAATTGATCTAGCCAATTAAATGTGATTATTAGTGAGGGCCATTTGAGTTTTAGTTGGAAAAGAAAAACAGAAAATGGAGAGAGAGAAGCTAAAATAAAATAATTACAGATTCTACAGTTTGTTATCTGAAAAAAGATACTCTAATTTCTCTTCAAATCATATAAATCTTTTTGCCTTTTACTTACAGGGAAGTTTTAATGAATAAGTCTATTCTTCCAGCACTCACCCTAGATGTGGATGAGACATAATCATGCCTTTTATTGTATGATTTTTCTGGGTCAATTACATTAAACCTCCGCTAAAGGTTGAATCAGACAAGTGGACCAGGAGTGAAACTGGTGTCTGTGATGTAGTCTTTGATTTACAATCATTTCTTTAGCAAACGTTCAAAGTTTCAAGGGCACCGAAGAAAGTGAGTTACAACCAATTGTCACACTTACAAACCCCATGGTCACTTGATCAAAATTTGGTTGCTTAGCAACCAGCATCTATTTACAAGGATTACAGCATTGCAGGGGTCATGTGTTTGCTCTTTGTGGTCTTCCCAGCTGGTCTCTAATAAGCAAAGTCAATGGGGCAAATCAGATTTGCTTAATCACCACGTGATTCACTGCATAACTGCAGTGATTCGTTTAACCATCGTGGCAAAAATGTCATACAATCGGGAGTGACTCACTTAATAACTACCTTGCTTAGCAACCAAAACTGTAGCCCCAAAGTCGAGGACTACCTGTATTCAGGTACAACCTTTTATGTGGTGACAGAATTTTTGCAGCTACTCATTTGCAAATGAATAAGTCTTCCCCAATCTGGTACCCTCCAGATGTGTTCAAGTTCCCAAATTCTCAAGAATTCTAGGTATTGAACATATTTAGAAACCCCAAATTGAGTTTATTCATTTACTGTTTATTTTTTAAATATTATTTATATGACTAGAGTTACCACACAGGTAACTCAAATAACTGTGGTTGGCACATAAGAAACAGAAGCAGGAAAATCACAACATACAATCAATGATGATCATGGATAAAACACCCCACTCATCTAACTTCCTGATCCAAATCCCTGGGGAAACATCCTGATCTTCAGCGTGTCACAAAAGACTAACAGGATTAGGGCTATTTGAATCTCCAGGTAGGACAGCATTTCCAAGGGCATGATAGATCAGTAAGGATTGGCAGAATAATTTTATTATTCTAATTTATATGATCAAAGTATTAAAAATGTAAACACTGCTGAATGATTGTTAGACATTTTTACTTTTCTCTCTACAGTTAAGAAAATGAAAAACAACATAATATATGGAAAGATGTAGTGGAGAGTTGAGGAAAAAAATACATGAACTTCAGAGACTTTGGGAGAAAGATAATAAAATATTGACTTCGAAGTACTAAAAAACAAGTCTTTACAACCAGGCTTACTTTCAGTGTTTTAAAACATTTTGTTCCATTATGTTTTCCAACAAATCTCTGCAAACATAAAAAGGCTAAGAATTTAATAAACGTCTGCAATGAAAACTGGCCTCTTCCTGATCCTAATTCTCGCATTTGCTGTCTATGTCTCACTGCTGTTACAGCTAACCAAAGGAAAAAACATTTTTAGAAACAGTCTTGCTAAGGACAATCTCAGTATGTTCTTTCTGCTACCATGGTTTTTGTTTTGTTTTTCAAACTTTTAAAAAGTAAACATTTACAACAAATTCAGGATGGAACCCAAGAATCTATTTTCAATAGTGGAATATTTAGAAAAAGAAACAGCTCTTGAGGCTTTGTAGAAGGAATGTCTTGCCTCACTCAGTATGGATTCATACCTCACACTAAGCCATAAGGTGTTTGTTTTGTGTGAATTCAGTCAGTTACAGTTTCTAAATGGTCATGTAGAATTTACATCTCTGTGGTTTATTAGTTATGCTCTTGTTAAACAATTGATAGCTTATCATGCTATGTGAAAGAGTGGTTTCGTAAGGAATATCACAGCTTGCCTGATTCTGATCTTTGTAGATATACATTACAGCCTCTGAACAGCTTTTTCATGTCTGAGCTACAGAGGGCTAGTCTGGAGCATGTTTCTTGACTGCTTGTTCTTTACTTTGATGGTAAGAATTAAGATTAGGAATGGAATTCCCTATGTCTTATGTACCCAATCGTCACTCATTTGAGTTTATGACAGGGCTTTCCTAACATGTCTAGCTCACACAAGATGTGAAACTCTAAACCAGAAATAATAAAATGCTATTTGTGAATTTACTAAGTGTGCTCCAACAAATGAATTCTATTGTGGCTTAATATGAAGTCCTAGTTCAGGGGTCTTCAAATTTGAAAATTTACAAAGTTTAAACTTCAACTCCAGAATTCCTCCTCCAGTCATGTTAGCTCAGGAATTCTGGCAGTTGAAGTCCACAAGTCTTAAATTTGCCAAGTTTGAAGACCCTTGTCCTAGTTCTTGCCATTTATTATACATAGAGCACAATTTGCCTCGATCATAAACACCATCATAAGTGCTTCCATTTATAGGACTATCTCTATGTTTGTATCCATCACACCAGGTCCAACAGGAGAGGTATGCACTGGGCCCCAACAACTAATGGTTCTTGACTAGCAGAACCAAGAAAGCAGCTGTTTTTGGCTGCAGAACTAACCTTTTAGAACATGGTGTCCTTGAGTTTTGACGTGCCCTGATCTTGCCAGCCTTTTAGAAAGCTTCAAAGACTTGGATGTACTCCCAGGTGTGGGGGCCAGGAAGTTAGCTTGAGTTTGTGTTTTTTATTGTTAGCATTGGGGAGCCATGGTGGCGCAGTGGTTATAAGGAAGTATTGCAGGCTAACTCTTCTGACTGCCAACAGTTCAATTCTCACCCACTCAAGGCTTCCATCCTTCTGGGGTTGGTAAAATAAGGGCCCAGATTGTTGGGGGGAAATACAGGTAGTCCTTGACTTGCGACCACAACCGTATCCCAAACTCCCCTTGCTAAGTGAAACATCTGTTGAGTGAGTTTGTCTCTCCTCATGACTCTTCAGTGAGTCACTGCAGTTGTTAGCAACACGGTTGTTAAGTGAATCTGCCTTCTCCATTGACTTTGCTTGTCAAAAAGTCACAAAAGGTGATCACATTACCCGGGAACATTGCAAATGGTCATAATATGAGTCAGTGCCAAGCGTCTGAATTTTGATCATGTGACCATAAGGATGGTTCAATGGCTGTGTCATAACTTGTTTTTTTCAGTGCCATTGTAACTTTAAATGGTCACGAAACAAACGGTTGAGAGTTGAGAACCCAGATTGTTGGGGACAATGTGTTGACTCTATAAACTGCTTAGAGAGGGCTGAAAAGCACTGTAAAGTGGTATATAAGTCTAAGTGCTACTGGCCATTTAGGTAGAGATAGATGCAAATATTGCAGATTTGGGCCTAGCCTATTGTTTATTATTGTAGATGTTATTTTTTTTGTAAGCCACCCAGAGTTGCTATGGTGAGAAAGGTAGCCATACAAATTAAATGAACATGATATACACATCATGAAAGTATATAAGCAACTACTATCAGGTTTCCCATTCAGTTGCTCGCTACTTTCAGAGATGTGAGAAGCTACTGCTAATTTGAAGATGAATGGTTCAATAGTGAGGAAATAGTCCTTCTATTCTTCCTATAACATAACAATTTAGTAAATTGTTTTACATGAAATCTTATTTAGATTATTAAGTAATGTATTTTAAAATGCAGGGACATTTTGGGTAATAATCTTTATTCATCAAATTTATATATTACTGGTAGAACTTAACAACTAAGTTTATAAAACAAATATCTACAAGCAGGGGTACGCTGCTGGGGATTTGCAGGGGTTCAGGAGATCCTCTGTCTAAGATTCTACACAGTTTGGAAAACCCCCAAATCCCACTCCTGGCTGGCCCCGCCCACCTTTCCCAGGAGTCCCCGTGGCCCGTTTTGGATGCAGGTAAGTGCAGGACATGTGCGGAGGCCTGGGGAGGACAAAAAACGGGCCTCCTGGAAGTTTGGGAAGGCTGGAAATGGGCCTGTTTCTGGCTTCCAGAGAGCTTCTGGAGCCCAGGGAGGCTGTTTTCGCCCTCCAGGAGATTCAAGGAAAGCTTCCAAAACCCGGGAAGGGAAAAAATGCCCCACCTGGCTGTGATGCAGGAGGCTGACTAGGCCATGCCCACCCAGCAAACAGGCAGAGAACTTGTTGCTAAAAAATTTTAAGCCCACCCCGTCTATAAATTTCACTAAACAAACATTTATGTACAGATAAAGAAATGTAATGCCAACACTTATGAAAAGAGAGAATATTAAATATTTTATCATGTTCTAATTTCATAAACCAAATTATCACTCATAACTAGAATTGTTATTTTTTCCTCTTCTTCATTCCTTATTAAATTTAAACATCTGAATTATTTGTCTCAAAACGACAAAGCAGTGAATAATTTTTCCTAACTTTTCTTGTTCTTTATAATGTGCAAAAGAATCCTTTGTGTGTTTCTCAGACATAAGCCTCATGCAGTTCATCCAAATTTATTCAACAATAAGTAGGTTACAAATGCTGTCTTAATGAACATTCTTGACAGCTCAAATATTACATACTAACCTCATTATTATTTGTTACGTTTTTATTTGGAAGCAGCATTTTACAAGAATTGCATGTGTTCTCTCTCCCTCCTATTCAAACTGAAATATTTTTCATTGGTTAAATTTATTAACAAAGGCAGGAAAGTTAAGATTCTATGACACTTAGTGAATATTGCTACTTTCTTGGTGAAAACTGTTCATAAAGGAGTTAAGTCTGAAAAATCCATAAATGGAAACTATAGGCAACATATGCAACATGCATGCAATATGTTTGTTATAAACACCCAGTTGATAATTCAATTTATCAATAGAGTATTTTTATTCCAACTTTATTCTGTTACTAAAACATTTGTTAATATTATTAAATACTAAAGAAATATTGAAACAAAAATGGAGTTAATAGATCCTCTGTTTTTGATAGCTCTGCCAGAAACTGGTTAGTTTTCATATATAGCTGCTCGTTAGAAAAAAAGCAAAAATTAAACAGAGTTTATGTTAGTTATTTGGGCCATTTGCTCATTAGAGTTACTTTTGCAACATCAATTGTAGGTCAGACATAGATTCATTAATCTGTGAGTCATGGAGCAGGATATCCATAATATAATCAGATATCTTACCTAGAACCCTGCATGGGAAAGAACAGAATTGAATTCTTTGAAGTTTTATTTTGAAAATTCACAGAAAACTTAGTGAACCAAATAAAATATATTGCCAAGTAAACCAAAACAGGGTAAGTACATGCCTGAAGTATATTTAGAATATTACTTTTCTTAATTTTCCATTACTTTATCAGCATCTAGAATAATGGAGAAAAAAAATATCTCTAAGAGAAAGTTGTATTTTGAAAATACAAGAAGTGTTCCTGTGACAGACCTGATGAAACTCTAGAAAGCTAGCACCCACCCCTCTCCTAGAATATTTCATTTTTCTATGACAGGTGTGGATGCTAACTTTCTACAGTACATATTATCATTTTAAGATCTGCTGGTGATTAAATCCACAGAATGTTTTTCAGTAGTCCCGCAAATAGTCTAACACTTTATATTGGAATTCATTGTGAAATAATCAGATTTTAGGTGTTTCCTGGATTTATAGACTGAGAATAAGAAAAGCAAATCTATTATTTCTTTGTCTTATAGAGCCAAAGTCTAGAGACATATATGTTTCTTGTTTTGTTCGGAAAACACACGAGGTAGACCGGGTTCCAACAACAAATACTTTATTCTTTAACTCGTCAGTAATAGGAACGCCCGGCTGAAACCGAGGCCAGCCTTTTATACAGGCTGGCCTGCCGGCTTGTAGCCAATGGCATTTGTTTAAATTTGCCGCTTTCCAGCAGCTCATTTGATTGGTTCCTAGTGAACCAATCCAATGCTTAGTTTATTTGACCAATCAGGTTTGCATATTTGGAGTCAACCCATTTACATACAGAACACCCCTCCCCTCTTAGTTCAGTCCTACGTGGTGACGTAGTCTCGCAGGTAGGCGGGGCTTTTCCGGACTCGACTTGACTTGCGCGGTTCATTCTTATTGAAGACTTCGACCGGTTCGGATGGGGCTGCTGTGTCGTCCGTCCTTCTCCCTGGAACCGTCTGGAAGGGTGAGTCAGCCATTTTACCGCCGGCTGAGTTTCTTAGGCCGACGGTTTTGCCGCTCCCTCCCGTTTCCTCTGGGCAGGTCGAGCTGGCTTGGCTGGCCCCTTCCGATGGGCTCTTCACGCAAGTCTCTCCAAACAGTGAGTCTTTTATTTGCTCTTTTTGATTATTTGTTTCATTGGTTTTGGTTTTAAAAAGTTCCTTATTTACTTCTCGCATTTCCCCCCCCACCTTGGTTTGCAATTCGTCGGTTTTGTCGGTGAATGGTTGTAAGTCTGTGGTTCTTTCTATAATTCGGGATCGAAGCTGATCTATGTGCCGCTTCCATTTCCTGCCATCCTCTACTGTTAACCGGTAGGATTTGGGGCCTGTGATTTGGGTAATCTGTTCTGGTAGCCATACCAGGTCCCTGGTGAAGTTTTTAGCGTATACTAAATCGCCTATTTCGAATTGTCTAAGCCATGTAGAGGAGTCAGGGAGGGTTTCTGGAGTAAAATTTGGGTGTAACCTATCAAGGTGTGATCTTAACTTTCGCCCCATAAGTAATTCTGCTGGGGACTTGTTGGTTGTGGTACTGGGCATTATGTGCTGGAGTGTGAGCAAACGGTTTACTTTCTGTTGGACATCTCCGGCGTCCATTCTTTCTAAACCTTCTTTAGTAAACCGGACCATTCTCTCAGCCCTGCCGTTCGCAGCTGGGTGAGCCGGCGCGGTTAGGGCATGTCTTATACCTAGGGAGGCTAGGTATTGCTCAAATTGTATGCTGGTTAGCTGTGGCCCATTATCTGAGACAAGAACGTCCGGTAGGCCATGGGTGGCAAAAAGGTTGTCCAGTTTTTTAATAACAGTTTCTGTTGTCGTTGATGGCATAACTTTTACTTCAAGCCAATTAGAATAGGCATCAACGACAATCAGAAAGGTATGCCCCTTGGTAGGACCCGTGAAATCAATGTGGATTCTTGACCACGGTCCCCGAGGGGTTTCCCAGTCCTTAACGGGTGCTTTTGGTGGGGACGGTCTAATTCCCTGGCATTTGTTGCACGAGCTTACCCAATACTCTATGTCCTTATCAATACCCAGCCACCAAACATAACTTCTAGCAAGGCTTTTCATCTTAACCATTCCCGGGTGCCCTTCATGTAACAACCTAAGTACCCTGGGTTGTAATTTGGCAGGGATTACCACCCGATCACCCCACAACAAACACCCCTTTTGGATCGAAAGTTCAGTCTGTCTGGACCGGAAAGGTTTAAAGTTTTCAGTTTTTTGGTTCTCCAGCCAGCCTTTACCTACCCAGCTAAGAACGCAGGCAGTCAATGAGTCTTTCGCGGTGGCTCTGGCGACATCATAAGCTGATATGGTTAGATTGGGGCAAGTCTCAATTTGTAGTGTTGTCATCGCTGGTGCCGGGTCTTCGTCGGTTGCTGGTAAGGGTGCTCTGCTCAAAGCGTCCGCATGGGAAATTTGTTTCCCTGGGCGATGTGTCAAAGTGTAGGAATAAGCTGCTAGGAACTCTGACCATCTAGTCATTCTTGGGGACAGTATATTAGGTGTTGGCTTGTTTCCCGCCAAAATCCCCATCAGCGGTTTGTGGTCTGTTATGATTTGAAAGGTCCGCCCGTATAAGTACTCATGGAAGCGTTTCACTCCAGCGACAATTGCTAGAGCTTCCCTGTCCAATTGGCTGTAATTCCGCTCAGTTTTGGATAGAGTCCTAGAGTAATATGCGACGGGTGCTTCTCTGCCATCAGGTAGTTGGTGGCTCTCCTCACTCCGTATGGTGAGGCGTCGCAGGTCACTCTTAATGGCAGTGTGTTGCTAAATTGGATGAGAACGTTTGTTGATGTTAGCAAGCTTTTAATATTTTGGAAGGCTTTCTTTTCTTTGTAACCCCAAGTCCAAGTTGCCTTCTTGTCTAAAAGACGGTGCAATGGTTCTGCTATAGTGGCCTTGTTTGGCAGGAACACATTATAGAAATTAATTAGTCCTAAAAATGCTTGTAGTTCGGTTTTATTTCTTGGTTCAGGTGCGTCTTTGATTGCTTTAACTTTTTTGTCTGTAGGGTGGATATCCTCTCCGTCTATTGAGTAGCCCAGGAATTCGACGCTATTCTTAATTAGGCAGCACTTTTCTCTTTTTACCTTGAGGCCAGATTCCCTAAACTTAGTTAATACTTCTTTGAGTCTTTTCCTTAATTGAGTTTCATCTCTGGCCGAGATTAGGACGTCGTCAAAATAGGGAATGACTCCTTGTATGCCATTTAGGAGGCATTCCATCAGACTCTGGAAAACGCCTGGGGCCACGCTTACTCCAAATTGGAGTCGGTGACATTTGAATGCGCCTTTATGGGTGACTATAGTCTGTGCTTCTGCTGTTTCTGGGTCCACTGGGAGTTGTTGATAGGCTTGTGCCAAGTCGAGTTTAGCAAAAACTTTGCCCTTTCCCAGGGAGTGAAGCAAATGCTGGACTACTGGCACCGGGTATGCGCTTGGTTGTAATGTGTGGTTCAGGGTAGCCTTATAGTCACCACAGATTCTAATGGACCCATCAGGTTTTATGGGTGTGACAATAGGCGTTTCCCACTTGGCATGGTCCACAGGTTCTAACACCCACTGGGCTATTAGTTTGTCTAGCTGTTCCTCTATCTTTGCCTTTAGTGCAAAGGGAACTCGCCTGGCTTTTATTCTTCGTGGGGCTATTTGGGAGTCTAGACTGAAAGAAATGGGATTTCCCCAATACTTGCCAAGTGAGCCGTCAAAAACGTCCTGGAACTCGCGGATGAGGTCTTCTTCCCAGCCGGTTGTATTCACTCGATCGACCCCGGTCATCCCGATGCCCAATGGCGTGAACCATTCAATGCCCAGGAGGCTTGGTCTGTCTCAGTTGACTATGGTCAGCGGTAGTATTTTGACGTGTTGTCTATAGGCGACTCGGAAATGTCCCATGCCGACTACAGGGATTTGGTTACCTTGGTAGTCTTTGAGAGTTAGGTGCTGCTTCTGTAATTTTTTGGGTTGGATATCTGGGACTAGCTGTTTTATTGTGTCCCACGATACCACAGAAAGGAAGGACCCCGAGTCCACCTCCATCTTGCAGGGCTTCCCTTCGATTTTTACTATGACTTTAACCTTCTTCCCGCTTTCCGTCTGAGTGCTCTCTACAGTGACAGTTTGGTGTGTATTGGCTCGCTTGTATTGTTGCCACTTTCTTTCAGCTCGTTTAGGCTCAGCTTGTATTGGGGAATTTCGGCATCTCGTTGGGCTATAGCTTTTCTTGTTTCCACAGACTTTCTCGATATGCCCTCGTTTCTTGCAATACCTGCAGATAGCGTCGAGAAATTCGTATTCGGCTCGGGCATGGTTTCCTCTGCAGCCAGCGCACTCCCGCCAATTCCTTCTTTCGCACTCTTTTTTGTTCGTGAATAAACGGTGGACCTCGTCGTCTTCTTCGCTCGACTCGATTGCCTCTCCAGACTCTTCGTAGTGGGTGATGGTTGTAGGCTGTTTTCTGTCTTTGGCTGGGGTTGTTTCTTTGCTGTGAGTGTTCATCTTCTTCATTGTGACAGCCGATTTTTTCGCGGCTTCTGCGGCTGTGGCTTCCGCGATGGCTTCGGTTACGGTGATGTTGGGCTTGTTGAGTAATTTACTCTGTGCAGTAGAGTCTCTTAGCCCCAACACCACGCGGTCCCTCATCGCTTCGTCGATGTTCAGGAAATCACACTCACCCCCTATTTGCCTAAGGGCAGCAACGAAATCGGCGACGGTCTCTCCCTCTCTCTGGTCTCTGCAGTAAAATTCGTGTCGCTTTATTAAATTAGACACCACCGGAGCGTAGTGTGCTTTGAGAATTCTTTGCAATTCTGGCCACGTTAGTATTTTAACATCTCGGAGCTTCGCAAGGGCCTTTGCCATCTTGAACACCGTTGGCCCGCAGTGAGTTAGGAACACAGCTCGCTTGCGTTGCTCGGAAATGCCTTCCATTTCATTGCTCTCCAAATACATTTGGAAGCGGTCTGCATAGGACTCCCAATCCTCTTCGTTAGGATTGAAAGGTGCGGGCGGTGCGTTGTTTCCAGGCATCTCTGCTGTCGTCTGGCTTCTTATCACCGCGTGCAGGTTTCGCGTTCAGGACGATCCCATCCTCGTCGCCAGTGTTTTGTTCGGAAAACACACGAGGTAGACTGGGTTCCAACAACAAATACTTTATTCTTTAACTCGTCAGTAAATAGGAACGCCCGGCTGAAACCGAGGCCAGCCTTTTATACAGGCTGGCCTGCCGGCTTGTAGCCAATGGCATTTGTTTAAATTTGCCGCTTTCCAGCAGCTCATTTGATTGGTTCCTAATGAACCAATCCAATGCTTAGTTTATTTGACCAATCAGGTTTGCATATTTGGAATCAACCCATTTACATACAGAACATTTCTAATACCAGTATTATTTTCTTCTTTCTTCCACTCAAAATGTATAGCTCAGATTCAACAAAACACATTTCTGCATTCTGTTAGAATATTTCCCTCCTCCTGCAGACAGGAATGTTTTCTCTCTATTTTCTATGCAATTAAATGATTATAGGCTTTACTTTTATAATATATAATTTTTAAAAGGAATCTATGGAAAAAAGTGTAGGAATGTACAATTTATCTTAAAAAGTAAAAATAAAAAATAATGCTATTAACCAAAATATTTTGGTTAAATATTTTGAAATATCTTTAAATATTGACACTTACTGTTTCATCCTTTTATCTCAAACTGCACAACTGGGCATAGAAACTTGGAAGGAAGGTAGTTTAAGATCAGATTTCAGAAATATGACACAGCTTTTAAGTAACAATGTGATATCTTTGTGCTGGGAATATTTTAGCGAGGAAAGAAGAAATGATAAATCACTTTTAATTAATCAATTTATTTCATTCCAATCCACCCACAGAACAATAAAAACAGTAGAAGATTTCTTGGAATATGTTGTCTTGCATCTGGAAATTATCAGCACTCCCATTTTGTTGACTATTAACATCAGATTAAGAAAAAAATTCTTATTACAAGGAAGACTTAGATATAAAATAACTGAAACATCCCACAAATGATTTATATGTGAGATATTTTAATTGTTGTAAATTAGGTAACAATGCCAAAGATTTGGTTGTACTACTGGTATTCCCCATTTCCCTCAACATTTTACAAATTGGAGGAGGAAAATAATATTCCAAGCTGGCTTTGATAAAAGGGACCCACCTCTCCTCCCTTCCAAATTTATAATAATTACCAGATAAGAGTTTGTTTTTTTTCAGGTTCAGATGGAATATTTTTATTTATTTATTTTATTTAACTTATTTGATTTGTCAATTGCTTACAAGATAATAGTTATAAGTATATACATAGTTATGAATACATGAAATGGGTACATGCAAGAAAAATAAAAGAAACAATAGAACAGGGACAGTAGGCATGTTGGTGCGCTTATGCACGCCCCCTACAGACCTCTTAGGAAAGGGGTGAGGTCAATAGTAGATGGTCTCAGATTAAAGTTTGTGGGGTTTCGGGAAGAAACCACAGAGTCAGGGAGAGTATTCCAGACACTGACCATACTGTTGCTTAAATTGTATTTCCTGCAATCAAGTTTGGTGCGGTTAACCTTGACTTTGTATCTATTGTGTGCTCTTGTGTTGTTATGGTTGAAGCTGAAGTATTCATTGACAGGTAGGACCTTGCAGTGTATGATTTTATATTCCATACTTAGATCAGACCGAAGACGGCGTAATTCAAGGTTTTCTAGGTGTAGAATTTCAAGTCTGGTGGCATAAGGTATTCTACAACGAGTAGAGGAATGGAGAAGAATCACTGAAAATAGATTTTGAACAATCAGCAAAATCAGTACATAAGGGAAGAGAGAGAGAGAGAGAGAGAGAGAGAGAGAGAGAGAGAGAGAGAGAGGGAGAGAGAGGG
>BLBF01000049.1:2379781-2401256 GCA_015471245.1 Laticauda colubrina | reverse complement strand
AGAGAGAGAGAGAGAGAGAGAGAGAGAGAGAGAGAGAGAGAGAGAGAGAGAGAGAGAGAGAGAGAGAGAGAGAGAGAGAGAGAGAGAGAGAGAGAGAAGTTCCTACAAAGGTCCACCAGACATTTTCAACAACTGCTATTTTTAACAGAGCTGCTGCTATTTTTAGACAAGGCTGCTGAACCTTCACCTCATCCTGGCAACAAGTAATTTCTCCCCACAGTTGCCCCAGGCAGCCCTTGCCTCCTCCTTCTCCCCCTCCCCCCACCCATGTTTCTCTTGGCTCCAAACACACCTCATTTTTCACATGGCAACTTCTCCTATTCCAGCCCCACCCCAGCTTACTTTTTCTTTGCACACACAAGCCTGTGTGCACATACACACTCACAGTCATTCATAGGCTAAATTTTTCTTTCCTTTCCTTTCCTTTCCTTTCCTTTCCTTTCCTTTCCTTTCCTTTCCCCTCTTCAAAAACTATTTTTCAGGCTAAAAGGCAAATCTGACATTTGAATAATATGCTAAAAGCTCCACCACCCCAAATTAGTAGGTGGGAAGGAGATCAAGACTAAAGTTGGTTTGTATTTAATGACAATATAATCTTCTTATGGTGTAATTTATTTGTTGTTTCCTTTTTTGCCATATCCTAAATTATAAGTTGGCCAGAAGCAAGGCCTCCGGGGGACCATAGTCGTTCTGGATTGATAAACTTGTTCCAGGCCCTTTTGGGGAGGGTCTGTAATGCTTAAAATTCCCTGTTATAGCAGTGTTTCTCAACCTTGGGAACATTAAGGTGCATGGACTTGCAACTCCCACAGTTCTCCATCCAGCACACTTTAATGCAACAGCCCCACATACAGAATACACAGATGCTATTCAAAAATAGCTTGTAGCACCATGATATGCTTTAGACTAGTTTGATGAATGCTGCTTTTATAATTTGAATTTTATCATTTTAGCTCTCGTGTTAGTGTCATGGTCATTACAATTTAGCGTTCAGCCCTTGTAACTGAGAATGCAAAGAGTTGTAGTCTAACGCAGTGTTTTTCAAGCTTAGCAACTTTAAGATGTCTGGGCTTCAATTCCGATAATTCCTGGGAGTTGGAAGTCCATGCATCTTAAAGTTTCCAAAGTTGAGAAGCATTCTTCTACTGTACAGATTTCAGTTCAAGCTTCCCCTTCAACAGCTACTGTGAACCTGTTCCAAATCCTAGGACCTTATTTGTTTCCTGGATTAGAGAAGAAAAATTAAGTCTCCTTTCATGATGAAAAAGACCTCTGGATCAAACTTAAGATTAAAAAACCTGGTAAGAATCCAGGCAACATCAAAGGGAGAGCCAGCATATTGATCTTCAGCCAATGATCTTTTTGAAGAGCCATTTTCTAATCTGAGATCAAGACAGTGGGCTTTTAAGTCAATCCGAAAAGCCAACGTTTTACACTTAAACCAGCCTTAATCAAGCAGATAAGATAACAGATAATCAGAATTGGAAGGGACCTTATAAGTCACCTAGTCCAACCCCCTGCCCAAGCGGGCATTCTGGATTCTGACAAATGGCAATCCAATCTCTTCTTGAAGGTCTCAAGTGATGAAGCTCCCACAACTTCCGAGGGCAACTTTTGTTCCATTGGTTGATTGTTCCCACTGTCAGAAAGTTTCTCCTTATTTCCAGGTTAAATCTCTCCTTGTTCAGTTTCCATCCATTATTCCTTGTCTGGCCTACAGGCGCTTTAGAAAATAGCTTGATCCCTTTCCCCCTGTGGCAGCCCCTCAGATATTGGAAGACCTCTATCATGTCTCCCCTGGTCCTTCTCTTTACTAGACTAGCCAAGCCCAGTTCCTGCAACCATTCATTGTATGTTTCAGTCTCCAGTCCCCGAATCGTCCTGGTTGCTTTTCTCTGTACTTTTTCTCGAGGCTCTAAGTTTTTTTTGAATTACATATTCACTAAGTACGGAAAGCTGGTTTGAATAAAAATGCAAAAACAAAAGTCTGTTCATTGCACATTCCCAAGGGGAAGTAATTGTACAAGAATGGCAGCTCTTATTCAACTGATTAGGTGGCACTCTTTGCTGATGCTCTAAAAAAGATCAAATAGTCTTTGAACCTGAATGAAAACTGTCAAGAGATCCCAGGGCTGTAGGCTAGACCTGGAAATAAGAGTCAAAAGAAAGGCATGGCCAAGTTATTTTAAATGGTCACAAAACATTCCATTAAGTCAGGTTTGACTTAATAAAGAGATTTAACTTGTGATCAGGATTCATACCCACAGCAAAAAGGAAAAAAAAACTTTCTCTTAGGAGTGTACAAATGAACAGATTCCCCCCCTTTTTTTGTTGCTGGTATTGAATGCATGATTTTTTTTTCTGTTTTCTGTTTTACTTTTTAATGATAAAATAACTATTATAAAAAAAGATCCCTACCCACAGAACTCAAGGGCCAAACCAAGTGTGCCTAATATTATTGTGATAGCTGGTTCCAAGCTGATGCTTCTTTTCTGCTCCTCCACCCTTTGTTCTTCACAAATGCTTCCTTGTCGTTTCTACCATAGCCTTTCCTTCCATTTCTCTCCCACTCCTTCTACATTCTTTGCACAGGGCTCTCCCTTCCCCAGCACAAGGAATTTGGCAAAACTACTTTCTCAAAAGTCCATGAAAAAAACAACCCCACTCTCCTTTCCTCTCTGCATAATCCATGCTGCCTTTGAGATGGGGAAGTAGTTCAGAGTGCAAAGTCCTCATCTGATCACCCAACAAGCCTCTTTTAACTCCAGCTTTCATTCTCCCCTTCGAAACACCCTCCTGCCAAGAAGGGGGGGGAGGGGGAAGAGGGAATAAAGCAAACAAAAGCTGCCGTTGCTACGTTTGCACTTTATATCCTTTCATATTTACAAGCCTCTCTTAAGCTAAAAATAGCAACGCGTGATCCATTTATAACTGGCCAGACATGCCCTGGATCTGCTGGGGAAGAAGAGGCATGGTTTGTGGTCCTTCTACCTGAGCTCGTATGAATTTAAAGGAGCCATCTTTCATTAACTCAGTCTGGATCTAAATTTGCGTCTGCAACTTCTCTTCCATTGGACTGAATTTTAAACAAGGTAAAATTCACAGCTCTTTCCTGGATTGTATACCACAGTGACTCTTGATGGTGAGCCCTTGCTGTAAAACCATCACAGAATTGTGTGCACTGTCAGGCGGAGCTCCATTCAAAATCCAGGAAAGAAATACTTAGACTCTTTAGTTTAGAGAAAAGATATCTTTTACTGAAAGTGAAGTGGTAGCAACCAAAGAATTCTGAATCTGAGAAATTAGGTGCGCAATTCACATATACAAAGTGATGGAAATATTCCCACCCCCAACAGTTCGGATGACACTTCCAATTAGAAGTTGTGAATAGGATCATGTGGGCATCTTCAGGTGATGATGAGGCCTCTGTCCGTTGACCTTGGCATATTTTGATAACGGGTTGCAGTTGCGCAGAGAAAAGAAAGCTAAGCGAGAAATAGAAACCTAACTCTATTGTATGCTTCTCCCCCCCCATTTATACAACAGAAGAATGTAACACCTCCAGCTCACTTCCCAAACTTTCCCTTCCTCCCGTTCCCCCCCCCCCCGTTTCTTATGACAGCCAAAAGATGCAAAGCAATAGTAGAAGATCTTGAAGGCTGACATTCAGCCCTCCTAGAAAAAGGAAAACCATCAGTCCTAGAGGAGAGAGAGGAGAAAATATAAAGACAATTATTAATCATTCAGCAATTACAAAACAATACACTCCTAAGGCTTATCAGGATACTTGGAACGAAATGCTTTGATCAACTTAGGAGCTTTAACGTCGGTTTCGTTAACCCATTCGGCTTGCGAAGAAGGGAAATGTTTCCAGGCTATAAGATACTGGAGTCGACCCCTCCATTTGCGAGAGTCCAGAATTTTTTTAACTTCAAAATGTTGTTCATCTTCAATCAGTATTGGTATGGGAGGGTCAGCTTGGATGGGTCTTAAATCAGAAGTACGTTCAGGTTTTAACAAACTAACATGGAAAACCGGATGAATTCGTTGAAGAGTTTTGGGTAAGTTCAGCTGGACTGTTACAGGATTTATAATCCGTTCAATCGTGAAAGGACCAACATACTTAGGACCAAGCTTCTTTGACTTTTGAGTGGTCTGCAGGTATCTGGTGGACAGGAAAACCTTGTCACCCACTTTATATTCTTTGTGTGGGGATCTTTTCTTGTCTGCAAATTTCTTATGAGCTTGATGGGCCTCATCTAATGCTTTGCGTGTCACTGGCCAGTTAAGTTGGAGTTGAGTTATCCATTCATCCAACGAATGGATGTTAGGTTTTTCACGAGGAAGTTCAGGTATGGGAACGAAATCTTGTCCCGAAGCCACTTTAAATGGAGTAAATCCAGTACTACTGTGTACAGAGTTGTTATATGCCACTTTGGCAAATGGTAATAATTCGGACCAGTTATCTTGTTGATAATTTATGTAACACTAAGATATTGTTCTAACACTGCGTTAGTCCTCTCACAGGCCCCATTAGTTTGGGGTGGGTGGGCGGAGCTTAACCCCTGGGCGGAGCCTATTAACTTCAGGAACTCTTTCCAAAAATTTGAGGTAAACTGGACCCCTCTGTCAGAGATTATGCGTTCCGGAACGCCATGTAACCTATAGATATGTGAAATAAACAGTTTAGTCAGCGTCTTAGCAGAGGGAATCTTGGAACAAGGTATGCAATGTACTTGTTTGGAAAACAAATCAGTCACTACCCAGATGACTGTGTTTCCACCACTTTTGGGTAATTCTACTATAAAGTCCATAGAGATTTCTTTCCAGGGAGTTGTTGGTCTAGCTACATTTTGTAACAATCCTACTGGCTTACCAGGAGGTCTCTTTGCCGAAGCACAAATCGGACAGCTAGCTACATAAGCTTCAATGTCCTTCTTTAAAGTAGGCCACCAGAATTGCCGCTTAACCAGATGTAAGCTCTTCACAAATCCGAAATGGCCAGCTGCTTTAGAATCATGAGCCTGTTGTAGTATTTGGCCCCTCAGCACCTGTGGCACATACAACTTGGCCCCCACCCAAGCCAAACCATCTCTAATTTTATAGTTACTTGAATGAGCCAGGAACCATTCGTCCAGTTTTAAAGCTTCTTTTAATTGTTCGGTTAGGTCATTCGATAAAACCACTTCTTGGTTCTTCCTTTGGGCTCTGGTGATCACTGGGGCGGCGAGATGTTTGGCTGAGACAATTGAGCTTATCACCTCCTGGCGCATACTATTATATTGGGGTAGTCTAGAGAGAGCATCCGCCATGAAGTTCTTCCCGCGTGGAATGTACTTCAATGAGAAATTGAATCGCTTGAAGTACTGGGCCCAGCGAACTTGTTTAGGGGACAATTTCCGGGGCGTTTTGAAGGCTTCCAAATTCTTCTGATCAGTCCATACCTCAAATGGGTGTTTTGCTCCTTCCAGGAAATGTCTCCAGGTCAGCAAGGCCCAACAAACTGCAAAAGCTTCTTTCTCCCAAACGGCCCATCTTCTCTCTGTTTCAGACAGCTTACGGGAGGTATACGCACAAGGCTGTAAGGTCCCTTTCTTGTTGATTTGAAGTAATACCGCTCCAATAGCCACATCACTTGCATCGGCTTGAATCACGAAAGGAGTGTCCATATCCGGGTACTTCAGCACTGGTTCTGCAGCAAACAGTCATTTTAGCTTTTCAAAAGCTTCTTGGCACTCCATGGACCACTCCAGCGGCTTTCCTGGCCTTGGCTTCACCTCCCCTTTTGTTTTCAAGAGATTTGTGATGGGCATTGCTATCTTAGCAAACGTCGGGATGAATTGCCGGTAAAAATTTGCAAATCCCAAAAAGCTTTGAAGTTGTTTTCTAGTGCGTGGTGGAGCCCATTCCAGAACAGCACGCACCTTCTCTGGATCCATCTCTATGCCTTCAGCTGAAATGCGATATCCCAAATAGTCAATTTTGTCTTGGTGGAATTCACACTTTGACAATTTAGCATACAACTTAGCGGCACACAGTTTCTGTAGAACCGACCGCACTAACTTCACATGTTCATCCAGAGTTTCCGTGTAGATAAGGATATCATCAAGATAAACCAGAACCCCCCTGTATAAATGTTCATGTAACACTTGATTGATCATTTGCATGAATACAGCTGGGGCCCCTTGTAAACCAAAAGGAAGAACGTTGAATTGGAAGCAACCCATCAGGCAGTTAAAAGCGGTCTTCCACTCATCCCCTTCCTTAATTCGAATTTGGTAGTATGCTTCTCTCAAATCCAACTTCGTGAAAATCTTTCCCTTTGCTAAATGGGCCAACATGTCCTTCATCAAAGGAAGGGGGTACATGTTTTTCACAGAAATAGCGTTCAAATTTCTGTAATCCACCACCAAGCGTTTGGAACCATCTTTCTTTTCCCGGAACAACACTGGGGCCGCTACTCGGGGTCTAGCAAGTTGAATGAAACCACGTTCCAGATTTTTATCTATAAACAATCTTAGCTCTTCCAATTCCCTTGGGGTCATTGAGTACAACTTTGGTTTCGGGAGCTTCACCCCAGGCAAAATCTCAATAGCACAGTCTGTTGGCCGATGAGGCGGAAGCTCATCCGAGGCCTTCTCACTGAACACTTCTTTTAAATCCCAATACTCTTTGGGAATTTTCTCCTCATCTTTCACGGGCTCAGTACCTGTGAAAGCTATTTCAATTAGGTCCTCAGGCTTCGGCTGGGATCTGGCCCCTCCTCTCGGTCACTGCTTTGTGCGTATGCGCAACAACTCCTTTCTCCAGTTAACCTGGGGATTCTATTTCCGGAGCCAAGGCAATCCCAGTATTAATGGTTGCTCCATCCCAGGGACCACAATAAAACGCAGGGTCTCATCATGCTCTCCCATGACCATTTCTATAGGTTCCGTGACAAAACGGGTGGGGCAACCTCCAGCCACTGATCCATCTAGTTGGCAAAAGAAAATGGGCATCTTCAAAGGTTTTAGCTTTAGGCCCATTTTCTTCACTACTTCCGTGTTGATTATACACCTGGTGCACCCAGAATCTAACAGGGCTAGCATTTCCCCTTCGACCCCTGAATTGGGTACCCTCAACTTCACCGGAATGGTCATAGGGCCCATGCTTAGACTTACCAGGAAGTCGTCTTCCGAGCCAGAATCCTCCTCCTCAGGGGTTACTGGGGCTTCTGATTCCTCTCCTGCGGGAGGGGCGACCTCTGCTGTCTCTTTTGACTTTAGTGCTGTTTCGCGAGGCTTCGCTGGGGACTTTTCAGGTTTCTTTCCTTCCTTTGGCGCCCCCTTTGGCTCCAACCTGACTCTGCAGTTCACAGCCCGGTGACCTTCCTTCCCGCATCGAAAGCAGGCCGAGGGGTTGGGTCTTGCCGCCACTCCTCCCTTCTGAGGTTTAGGAGCCTCTTGAGAGCGCGAGGGGGGGGGAACCTGCTCTACCCATAACCTCCCCGCCGTTTACTTCGGATTAAATCAATCTCCACTTCTTCTGCCAGCAAGTACCACATCTACAAGTCATTGGGGTCTCTTCTAGCAGTGCATCTCTGGTACACATCTTCATTTAAACCATCTTTAAACAGTTCTATCAGGGCTTCCTGGGGCCAGCCTCGGAAATGGCCAGCTAACTGTCTAAATTCTTGGGTGTAGTCAGCCACAGACCTCTGCCCCTGTTTTATGGTTTTCATCCTAATTCAGGCCTTGCGCTCTGCCAATGGGTCCTCAAACCTAGCCCGCAGTGCAGCCATGAATAGGTTATAATTCAGCAACTGAGGAGCATTATCATTATGCAAGGTCACCATCCACTCTGCCGCTATTCCCTCCAGGGCCCTGGTAACACACCTCACTTTGGCTGCTTCTGAGGGAAAATCCTCCCCATATTCTTCCATATGGCTCCAAACTTGAGCTAGGAAAAATCCCAAGGTTTTGGGATCCCCCCCCGTATTTTACTTCTAACAGAGGCAGCCTAGGAGCTCTACGCCTTCTAGGAATCACACCTCCTGCTGAAGGCCCCAGGGCTGCTGCTGGATCGGGTTGATTTATGGGAGAGGGAGTTGCTCTGTTTCTCTTGGCTGGGGCTACTTCCCCTCCCCCTTCATACCTTTGTGCAGCTTGAGGTTGTTCAAAGGCTTCATTAAGGAGTCTCCTGGCTTGATCCAGCAAGAGTTCCTTCTTTTCCTTCTCTTGCCAAGGCTCCTCTTTTCCACGCCGGAGGGTAGTTGTGACCCCGGGGGGGGGGGGTCCTTCTCCGGATCTTTCCAACCAACTCCCACCGACCATCTGAGCTTCACAGCTGGATCCTCTTCCAAACTGAGCTTTGCTAGCGATTGGGCCTCCTGCACCAGCACAGAATCTTGCCCTCCAACGGCTCCCGGATCCTCTTGGTCACTATTCGAAGATGACATGATGTCCAGGCCCCCTCAGAAGAAAATTGGGTATTCTCTCCGGGTGGGCAGGTGGTGGAGATTCAGAATAATGTCAGGCGGAGCTCCATTCAAAATCCAGGAAAGAAATACTTAGACTCTTTAGTTTAGAGAAAAGACATCTTTTACTGAAAGTGAAGTGGTAGCAACCAAAGAATTCTGAATCTGAGAAATGAGGTGCGCAATTCACACATACAAAGTGATGGAAATGTTCCCACCCCCAATAGTTCAGATGACACTTCCAATTAGAAGTTGTGAATAAGATCATGTGGGCATCTTCAGGTGATGATGAAGCCTCTGTTCGTTGACCTTGGCATATTTTGATAACGGGTTGCAGTTGCGCAGAGAAAAGAAAGCTAAGCGAGAAATAGAAACCTAACTCTATTGTATGCTTCTCCCCCCCCCATTTACACAACAGAAGAATGTAACATCTCCAGCTCACTTCCCAAACTTTCCCTTCCTCCCCCCCCCATTTCTTATTATAGCCGAAAGATGCAAAGCAGTAGTAGAAGATCTTGAAGGCTGACATCTCTGGTAGAAGAGCAAATTGAATAGATATGCTGGTCTTTAAAGGGCCCCAGATTTCTTTTTTTCATTTGTATAGGAATCTCAAATACATTGGAAAACATAGTTTGCTTACAGTAGTTCCCTTACTGTCTGTCAAAGTTTTATTCCAACCCACGCTCAAAGAACAAATCTATGCATCTTTACATCCCAAACTCCTCAAACTCATGAAGTAACAAGCTTGCTTGATCATTTAGTTCTTATCTTATGTTTAATGCAGTTATTGCATTGGGAAGTTTGTGAGTTGGACTGATTGGAGTAGCATGTAAACCCCAAGAATGAACGAACCAAAGAATGAACAAACGAATGAATGAGTGAATGAACGAATGAATAAATAAATGCCGCACCTCCCTTCCTCGCCCCTTAGTTACAAGTCTGGCTGATCAAGCCAAGCCACAGTTTCATGAATAAATCCCAATTGGCTAGATCTGGATAACATGAAATTCTAAATCTTGCTTCTACAAACCGTAACAGCTTCATCCAGAATCCAGTGCCTCAAGCTGAATGACACCAAGGACATTATGGCATTACAGGATTTGTGAATTGAGCTACATAGTTATAGGTCTACCCAAACTATGCAACTCCAGAATCCAGGCCAAGGGAATATCTTCTCCACAGAAAAGAGCTCTTGTTTGCACAAGGTCTCGTGTTAATACTTCTGGCAGCATTTCTGCATGAAAATAGGCTTTATTATTAAACTTTACTGGGATTGTGGCTGATCTATGGGCTGTCAGAGCTATAAACTCTGGTCTCAGACTTTTCATTTGGAGAAAGAACCACTAATCTAGGCATTAGTCCAAAACAGGGATTTTTCTCATCATCTTATTCATATTGTAAGTGGGTGAAATAAGATTTCCCTTGTGCGGGGTATCAATTTATTTATTCCATCTTTAAAGCACTGGATTTCTATGGCTCTTGGCAGAGGCATTATATTTATATGCTAACAAAATAATGCTATGACCATGGAGAGTAAATAAACCAAAAAATCAAGGGTGACTCCGATGAGATTATTAAGGAACATCTGCACATCCATGGACCATCCATAGATTTATCTGCAGTAGCTTCATATCAGTTCTGTTGAATCCTTCGCTCCAACAATGGAATCCTCCAGAAGCAACAGAGAAGCAGCCTCTTTAGGCAGCAGATTAGGAAGAGTGGCACTTGGATCCAGGTCTTCACTTACAAGTCTCTTGCTGCTGTTATGCAATGCCTCCTCCCAGTGACTCATCATAAGGTGGCAAATCATTGCAGAAATCTCACATCCTATCAGTACGATATATATTTACTTATTAGATTTTTCTCCTTTTTTAATGAGATATGGGTTCTTGAGTTATTGTTATGGAGTATTTATGCAGGAGGAAGCATTTAGAGAGAACTGCAAATCCTTCTCTTGAATATAGATATAGGTAGTTCTCAACTTGCAACCACAATTGAGCCCAAAATTATTGTTGCTAAGTGAGACATTTGTTAAGTGAGCTTTGCCCCAATTTATGACTTTTCTTGCCATTTTTGTTAAGTGAATCTCTGCAGTTGTTAAATTAGCAACATGGTCATTAAGTGAATCTGGTTTCCTCATTCATTTTTCTTCTCAGAAGGTTGCAGAAAGGGATCTCATGATCCGAGGACACGGCAAAAGTCATAAAGATGGGTCAGTTTTCAAGCATCCGAATATAAATCATGTGACTATCGGGATGTTGCAATGGTCATAAGTGTGAAAAATAGTCATAGGTCACTTTTTTCAGTGCTGTTATAACTTTGAATGGCCACTAAGTGAACTGTTTTAAGTCAAGGACTACCTGTACAGACTGCTTTCCTCTTGTATTTGTGTAAATACAGATGCAGATTGGTTCCCTGTACACAATTATATTAAGATCAGTGTTCAGAAGTACAAAGAGAGTGTTTATCTTGCTGTCTCATAACTGACCACAAAAACAGTGTAAGATTTGCCCCCCCGAAGACTTAAACAGGTTTAAGGTAAGACTATTCTGCTAATCCAACACAGGAGGTCGCTGTTGAGTCAGTTTTCATTCCTTCCAAAGAATCCAAATTTCTTTTGAGAAAAAAAAAAATGCAAATCTAGCAAGCTATTGACCTTCTTTTTTTTTTTCCACAGCATCCCTATGGCTCTAAAAAGAAACAGAACTGAAAACAAAAAAACCATCCCATGGTTTAATTTCACATTACAATCTAAAATACTTTCAAGGAAAAATGATGGCAAATTGAAGGAAATGAAGAAAGAACATTTTAGAGAAAACTGCTTTTGTAAAATTAAACTTTCAAAACTTCCCTGCTTTCTTTTATGTTTGAAATATGTGTAAAAATTAGGATGTAAACATTGGGAAGTAGGAATTCTTGAAAATACTGGTAGTGATGTTATATGATTAGAGGATGATTTTCTATTTAGAAATATCTGGTTTTCTTTCCTCCAGCACTGAAGTGAATTCAAATTCAGATGGGAATTCTGGATAAGATTTTCCGAATTGATTAGGTCTATTCACCTGATATGCTAACCCATAGTTTATTCATATTCATCCAGTTCTGAGTGTGAACTTTAATAAATTGCTGGGTTTCACTGCACTGAGTCACAAACTAACCACAAAGGCTGAGCTTCCATGTCGAATTAGTTATAACCTGGTTTGTGGTACAAATCCTCCCATTCATTTGCAGTGGAATGGGGCAGGAGTTTACCTCTGGTGACCAGTCCCTGAAACTGTTCACAGGGCACATTACGCCAGCTTTGGCGCTAATAGGAGACAGAGACAGCTTACTTATGGATGCTGCACCAGATGATACAGCAAGTTGCCACTAGACACACTTTTCCAATCATCTGCCATGTTATCAGCTATATCTGTTATCCCAGTTACCTTGGTTAAATTGACCAAATCTTGCTTCCTGGGAGATCATTTTTCTCTATAGTATAGGTAGTCCTTGGTTAACAACCACTTGTTCAGTAAGTGTTTGAAGTTATGACCAAGGCTGGGATTCAAGTTTTTTAACAACCGGTTCTTTGAGTGTGGCTTACTTGGTGGGCATGGCCAACTCAATATCACTCACATCGAGGCACGCATCTCCTCGCCTGGCCTTTCATGACTGTGGGGATGCTGCAACAGTCATAAGTGTGGAAAATGGTCATAAGTCACTTTTTTCAGTGCCATTGTAACTTTGAATGGTCATTCCACACAAGCAAAGTACCAGCAAAGGAGGGGAAAAAAACTCCAGAGAAGTTCCTGAGACAGGAAGTCTTGTCCTGCCAAGAATGTAATAAGGGTTAATGGAGAGGCAGTTTCTGTAAGCAACACCAGAATGTTTCCTTCCTGCTTTCCTTACAGGATTAGGCCAGTAATTTCTTCTAACAACCGATTCTCTGAATTGCTTAGAATGTTAACAACCGGTTCTAGCGAATAGGTGCGAACTGGTAAAATCCCACCCCTGGTTATGACAATGCTGAACAAGTGGAACTTACAACAGCTTCTTTGTAATTGTGGCTGTTGAATCATCATCTCTGAGCACCTGGCAACCAGCTCGCAATTAAAATGGTAATATTGTCCCATGGTCATGAGATGGCCTCTTGTGACCTTTGCTGTCAGCTTCTGACAAGCAAAATCAAGAGGAAGCAGCAGGAAGTAACAAATGATGATCATGTGACATTGTGCTTCATGATCATGACTGCAACCGGATCTGCTGTCAGATGATATTGCATTTTACAAACACATTGTTTGGCAATGGAGTTGCTGGTGACAATTATTATTCTTAACCAAATATTACCTGTATTTATAATGTGCCCCAATCCTGAAGGATTTTGGGCAGCCTACAACAAGGGTCTCCAACCTTGGCAACTTTAAGACTCAGCAAAGCTGGCTGAGGAATTCTGGGAATTGAAGTCTACAAGTCTTAAAGTTGCTAAGGTTGGAGACCCAACAGAATAACAGAAACTCAAATCGATATTGGAAATCCAACCCAAAATCAAAAACCACAATATATGCCTATGGTCACTCACGTGGGATGAAAACTTGTTGAAACAAAACAACAAGTCATTACCTCTATTGGGGGAAATCATGGAATTTGCAAGAGGAAAACAGATTTCTCAATTCATCTTTGGAAAACTTCAAATGTGTGAAGAGCCTCATGTTAATACAACGCTTTGTTTTCCACGTATGATTTTCCTCATTCCTAGTATGGAGCTGAATAATCCTATCCAGAGAAGCCAATACAACCCATTCTGCACATTTGAAGAGGCACAAATTATTGATTTGTCAAAGCTGTAAACAATTTTAGGTCATAATTCTTGAATAGCAATCGATTACATATCATCTGGAATGGTTTCTACCCAAGCAACTTTAAAAGGTTCTTATTTTAATTGCTTTATAAATGTAAAACCTCAGCCAGATTGCTCATTTGCACTTGGCAAATGTCTCCAAAGGTTTATATAAATGACAGATTCCAAGACATTTTACATCTCTGATGTGGAGAAACACCCCACTGAGTGAAAACATTGTACTCTAGCTGTAGCTTATTTAAACAGTTCTCATCCTCCCATAAACTATCCTAATTTTTTCAATAAAAGTTTTACAAAATATATGAAAACTAACATTAAATAAACAATGTAATCAATAATAAATAAAATCAATAAGCTAATTCAAACTAAATATTAAATAAACATTAAAACAAGTATACAAACTAACACTAAATAAATGATCTTTAATTAATTGAAAATGCTCACTATCTCATCAAGCTACAATTCCCAGAATTCTTTGGAAGGCAGAAAAAGCCAAAATTTTTAAGCAATATAATTTCAATGTTCAGCTTTTCATGTAGAAGGAAAGCTCAGAAATTCCCATGAAAACTAGAAAAAAGATGGATGGATCAGATACTAAGTTGCCTCTGAGCATTTCATCTTACCCAACCAAGTAGTTAGGATACTTCATCTGTGATGGTCATTCCAAGTAATTTCTTTGATTTTTAGATTAAAAATTGTTTGGATTGATTCAGACTATTTTTATTATTTTCAACATCTAGAGGCTATAAAAATGGCTATGCTTTCGTGTTTTGTTTGTATGTAGAACTTGTACAGAACCTATAATTTGTCCTTTCTGAACAATAACTTAAGATAGAGAATAGAAATGAATCAGGAATGTGAGATATGTAAAAAATATGTTTTACTCTTTATACTGTTTCCATCTTCCCTTAAAATATTAACAGTATCCACAATGGTCTAAGAATCAGTGTCTCCACTAGATGAAACTGAAACTAAATTAATCAATAAAAATAGCAAACGGGGGCAAATCCCTTCCTCTAACTTCCTCAATCCCTAAAATAAATTACCCAGACCTACTCCACATATCAAAGGGTACTCCACATATCAAAGTCTACAAAAACAGATTCAATTAAATTAGATTTCCCAGTGGAAATACATGTTATCAAGAATAAACATACCTACATACATGCGCACACACATGTGCACACACTACATACATGCGCACACACTACAGTGTTACCCTAGAATCAGCACGTGACACCCCAGATAAGCTCTCCCTATAAAAAACTGCTGCTGAACCCCATTTCTCAGCAGCCTGGCCCTAAATACAAACTTTTTTCCATTTTGGAATAAATATTTCTTCTTTCCTCACGGCTGACTGGACCTCATTTTTATACTTATTCTTGTGTAGTCCCGACTTGAGTTGGAATCCCAAACTATTCTTCTGACAATAGTGACTAAGCACTGACAAATAAATTAGTTTCACAGCTCAGACCCATGCTTCCAACTTTTAACACACACAAAAAAGAAAAGAGATTATGTTCCCCTCCTGTGCCCATCATGGTGATATATTAGCGTTTCAGTTCATCATGACACCAGGATTTCAAGGACAGAGCAAAACTATCCCTTCTGATAGAAGAATAAACTCCATCTTCAGAGATGTCTGAAACAGCAATAGCTCCTTCTAAATGGAAGTTTCACAATCCATAGTAGGAAAAACATGAATAAATCAAAATGTCTTACAATTGCTAGTCATGACCTCATTCAATCATTAGGGATTCATCTTATGCAAAACCAAGCTACACCTTCAACTGATACCCTTCACCCACACATCAACCCAAACTCTGTTTTCATCATGGAATTTTTCTAACAAGGCCAGTTTGATTTTTATGACATTTTTGTTGCAGAACGAGCAGGAGTATAGCCCAACTTAAAAAGTTTATCTGGCTTTCATAACCAATACTTTGAAACTGTGAACTTCTAGTAAAGTTGAGTAGAACTTTGACGATATCTCACAAATAACTTATTTATTGTTATTTATATATAAAATGTATTGGCCAATTACTTAATATAATTGACTATATTTTGTAATCACGTAAGATTATTTTCTTTCTTTACAAAATCAATAGGGGAAATATATTAATTTATTTCCACTAAAAGAATAAATCTTTAAAAAATGTTATTAGGAAATGCTGGGTTGCAAAAGCCAACAAGTTAAAAGAGATTTTACAAACAGGGATTTTTAGAAAGGGAAAAGTTTCTTCACATGGAAAGATTTCAAAGGATTGTAGCACACAGAGCTGCAGAGGATCCAGAGAAGATCCAGAAAAGTATAGTCTGGTTAACCTAATATCAATTCTGGGACAAACAATAGAGATATCAATTTAAAAAAAAAAAGAAATAAAGCACCCAGAAGAATAAGATTTGCAGAAGAAAAATCAATATCGTTTCTCCAAGGTAATCTTACAGTTGGTATGGGAATGGTGGGATTTTATCAGAAAGATTATTCCACATTCTCTGAGAAATGAGACACGACAGCTAATTCTTAACTTACGACCACAATTGAGCCAAAATTGCTAAGCAAGAAAGTTGTTAAGTGAATTTTGCCCACAACTATGGGGTCCAACCAGGGGGTGGGATTCTACAGGTTCACACCTATTCACTAGGACCAATTGTTAAGCAGTTTAGAGAACCGGTTGTAAGAAGAAATTATTGGCCGAATCCTGTAAGGAAAGCAGGAAGGAAACATTCTGGTGTTGCTTACAGAAACTGCCTCTGCATTAACCTTTATTACTTTCTTGGCAGGACTAGACTTCCTGTCTCAGGAATTTCTCTGGAGTTTTTTTCCCCTCCTTTGCTGGTACTTTGCATGTATGGAGTGACCATTTAAAGTTACAATGGCATTGAAAAAAGTGGCTCATAACCATTTTTCACTCTTATGATTGTTGCAGCATCCCCACAGTCATGAGAGGCCATGCGAGGAGTACGTGCCTTAATGTGAGTGATATAGATTTGGCCACGCCCAGCCAATAACATGACCAAGCCACATCCACCCAGTCACATGACCACCAAGCCACGTCCACCAACTAAGCCACACCCACAGAACTGGTTGTTAAAAAATTTGAATTGTGACATAAACATTCATGAATGCATTACACATTTATGTCACCATAAATATGTTAATAAACGTGCCACAAGAATCTTTACAATTGTGAGCAATTGCACCACCTCTTTGGAATTGCTTAGGTTCTGCTTTAGCTATTTCCAAGCTGGTGCCTATCTAAATGTTTTAGATTGCAATTTCTCTCAACCCAGTGTCATCAGCTTCAAGGAAACAGCCCATTTTAATTTAGAAAGGAAATTAGATGGGGTGAAACAGAAAAGAAAGCCAGAGCTGAAACTGTCAGAGTGTTCGGAGCGTGACTTCCATTTTGAGACAACCCAGAAGCAAAACACAGCACACCGAGGCTTTTTCTTTTAACAGTCGTTTATATACAAGACTGCTATATACATAAATATATGTGGCAAATACCTAGCAAGTAATCAGTCTTCTTTACTCTGCAGAGAGAACCACAATGGAGAGAGAAAACAAGGAGAGAGAGGTACGCCCTCTCATGGCCTCATTTATATATACAGCTTCTTAAAGTGGTAAAACCCTGTTGACCCAACCTCTGTCTTAAAACGGCAATACTCTTCTGAATCATTCTCATTGCATTAGCATTTACAGCAGCCTTACAACAGCTGGTCAGTTCTCAAATCTCCAATATCTTAACAAAAACACTACAATCCAGATCACGGAGACGCAGATTCAAGCCCACTCCAACCATGGAAACTTCACGAGTGACTTTGGGACAATCCATCTTTCTCCAAGCACTCAGGATTGATGTTGTAAGGATTAAAAAAAAGCAATCTCTGCTCATATTGCCTTGAGCTCCTGAAGAAAAGGCAGAATGCACATGTAAAAACACTTATTTGTTTTTATTTATTTATATCCTGACTTTTGCACAAGAACCGAATAAGGGTACACAGGGTGTACTCCTATTTTTCTTTATACAATATGAAAGAGATTTGGTTGAGAGAAAGTTAACTGAAAGGAATTGTATGTACCAAAATAGTATACAATTTTCTCCATAAACATTAAACAAGGCTGAGAAAAAACAGCGTGGGGCCATAGTTGACACGCGCCATCTTCAGAAAAGCACAGCCTATTTTCCCCAAATAAAATTGAGAGCTGAAGTAAATGGAATAATGTGGCATTCTGCCTAAGTACAAAACGTGCAATTGATTTAAACCACCCCATTCTGAATGTAGCCTTTATTTATGAGTACCCTACAGCTTATGAGCTGTGATAGTTTCAAGAGCCTTTGCCCCTCCCCTCCCAAATAGCAATTTTACAGTTCCCCAAATCCTGGGTGTGTATCCTGAGCTCAAAGTGCAGAATGTTCCTTCAATAAACAGATTTATTTCAGGAACCAGCAACGTATAACTTTTATGCTGCCTTGCTCAGATTCCTTGCCTCTTCAAAAGTTGCTTGTAGGAACACTGCACAGAATCCATGAAGTGGTGTAATTTAAGAAATGTGTGGCTAATTGATTTTGGGAGCCCTCTGGTTCCAGCTGAGTGTTGAGCTACAAAGTATGTCTCTATATGTATTAGAAATGGGCAAGAGGAAATGATGTAGGAAATTACTTGTCCCTTTATATTAATGAGAATAATCAGTGCAAGATAAGTGGTTGTATTCCTTGGATACTGAAAGTAAAAAGATGAACTGCAAATTTCACATAGATAGGCAGGAGTTTCTGATTTACTGAGGACTGACTGAACTTTTGTTTGTGTTGTTTGGAATTATGAGTTGACCAAATGACTGTCTGATCTATCTATCAACCAATATGTGGCAGCAAAATCTTAGTGTTAGGGTTTTATACTATATATCTTGGCTGCCATCTGGTAGTCATCTGTATTTACGCAGTAAATGCTGCTGAAGACCTGACGTTTGCTGCAGGGATTAATATGGGAGTTGTAACAACACAATATTAGGAGAGGAAGACAACCATAGCTGATGGTACTCAATCTCAACTAGAGATTGGGCAATTTATTTATTTAAAACATTTATATAAGTGCCTACCTTAAGACAACTCTGGACAGCCAATAAAACAGTATAAAACAATATAAAACCAACATCAATAAAAGAAAACAGAAAAACCTGGCATCACAATGACACTTTTCTGTCCCACTCTAGCCTTGTCCCACCCTAGCCTTAACCTATCCCAATATCTGGGAAAGAAACAAGTTTTAAGTACTCTCTGGAAGGCGAGAAGGGTGGGGGCTTGTTGGATCTTAGAGACAATGTTTCATGGGATAGGAACTACAGGGAACTACACTTCCAAGGACCCACAAGATGGCAATGTTTAAGGCAGAGGTATACAACTATGGTCCCTTTACAACCTGTGCACTTTCAACTCCCAGAATTCCTGAGTCAGGAATAAGAGTGTGAGGGAGGGTCAGCTCTGGTGGAGTGGACATATGTCCTCAGTTACAATGGCATTGAAGAAAGTGACTTATAATCAGTACTCACACTTACAACTGTTGCATAGCATCTCCACAGTCACATGTTCAAAATTTGGGCGCTTGACAGCCAGCATGTGTTTATCACAATTGCAGCATCCCGGGGTCATGTGAATGCCATCTGACACCTTCCCAGTTGGCTTCTGACAAATAAAGACACTGGGGGAAGCCAAACTTGTTAATGACTGCACGATTCACTTAACAATTGCAGTTGTGATTCCCTTAAACAACTATGTCAAAAAAGATCATAAAATTGGGCATGACTCACTTAAAAACTGTCTCATTTAACCACAGAAATCCTGGTATCAGTTATGGTCATAAGTTGAGGACTACCTGAAATGTTGAGCAGCTTTATACATTTCTAAAACCAATCCATTCATTGAGCAGCCAATGGGAAGGAATTCCCAACCTCAAAAGCCACAGTATAAGTCCTTTATAAGCATTACAGGTGTTAAGCAGAGTCCTGGCAAGCTAATTTCAAGGCTTTGGACCAGAGGTGGTATTCTGACCAGTTCTGGAGAACCAGTAGCGGAAATTTTGAGTAGTTGGGAGAACCGGCAAATACCACCTCCGACTGGAAATTTTACAGTATCCTTCCCCTGCCAGTATCCAAGCCAACACTGCTTTGGACTCCGGTCAGGGTTTCCCAAACCTTTTCTTTTACCAAATAAGAAAGTCCTTATTTAAATGATCCTGTTGTGATTAGATAATAGATTCCTGTATCATTACCAGAATGGATTTTATTTAAATCACAATTTAAATCATGATTTAAATCACTAGTAAAAAGGCTTGATTTAAATCAAAGCGATTTAAATCATATTTTTTAAAGAGCAACTGTCATCTCTATCCTGCAGCAGCTCCTCCTCTGACCCTTGTTGACTCACCAACAGTCCCATTCACTTTCATGGGACGTCTGGTGATATGGCAGTGATACAAGGTGAGGGACGTGGCAGGCAAGAGATGAAGGGATGCCCTCTAACAGGCGCTGCCATGATGGATCTGAAATGACAGGTGCACTAATATTATATTTATAAGATGCTTAGAAGATTTCACTTTCATTTTTACTGCCTGCCCTTCCTCCTCACACTTGGAACCTGGTGGTACAGATGCATTTCTCTTCAAACAATCATACAGTTTGTAGTGTACATATACTGGCAAAACAATGGGATAAAGGAATATTCCTGAACTTTTTGATGTTGTATCTCATGGTTACTCTTTTATGATTTATCTCATGGTTACTGTGAAATTGTGTGAATGCATCAAAGCAGTGCATGTTATCTCAGCTTGCAGAACATTGAATGAGTTTACCAAAAATGTAAATATTGCAGAATATACAGCCTCATGCTATATAACGGAATTCCATTTCATGCTGAATACACTAAATTATTAATGTATCTTACATAGAAAACTATATTTAGATAGATTACCTTATATTTGACAAAAATCAAAAAATCTGATTTAAATTAAAAAATCCAATTTTTTTATTTTTTAAAAATATTTTTTCCCACCCTGTCATTACCCGAAAGAAAATTTTGTCCAATTTTGGGTAGATTGACAGACTGCTTGTTCTGCCAATAAAGGAGAATAATATATTGTAGATCCTGGATGAAATGAGAGGTCCTTGGTGCTCTGAGCATTTTGACCGTTAGGTGGCAGCAGCTGCAAAAGCCAGAGTTCCAGTCGACTTTCTAGCCAGAAGGGGACTATTGAGTGGAGGAAGGGGGTCAGGGATTAGATTCAAGAAGAAGGTGCAACAGAAAACCAGGAGAAACAAATGGAGCCACAAAGCCTTAAGTTATTCATGGCGGTCTCTGCTACAGTAAGATGCTGAGATACAGGTGGAGGCACAAAGAGCACCTGCTCTGGAAACGGTTGGCCATCCTTGTGCTGAGACAAGGAAGCAGATCTATATTCGTATCGGCAATTGCCTGGAAAATGTCTGGGGATCTTCAGATTAGAAACATGTGATACAAATAAATAAATGGATCATTCCAAATTCTGAAGGAAAGGGAAGTTTAGTTCCTGGCATGGATGTCTGTACAAGATTAAATGACATAATTTAGTTATTTTGGGATGCTAGTGTAGCTTGTACAGATATCCTGTTTTCCTCAGTAAGTTCTAAATAAATACTACATGTTACAGAGAAAAAGAAGAAGTGAACTTACTCTTTATTCATGGGGAATTCAAATTGTTATGTCAATATATACTTTATTCTATTTTACTAATATGTATCTTGCAAATGAAGGGGAGGGCGTGTATTTAAAAAACGAAGGTAGTGCCTCCATTCCAGTAATGCGCTGCCTACAGTGGTGGGATTCAAAATTTTTTACTACCGGTTCTGTGGGCATGGCTTTTCTTTTTTTGCAGCCCCCACCCACTTTTGGGGCCTTCTGGGCCTCAGAAAAGCTGGGGGGGCATTTTTGCTCCCCTGAGACTCAGGAAGAAAAGAAATGGATGGGGGGGGGCTGAGCCATTTTTTGCCTTCCTGGGCCTCAGCAATGGGAATCCCAGCACAGCTGATCTATGTACAGCTGATTGTAGGGAGGGGGGATGTTGTAACTATGTATCATTTATGTGTTTGCAACTGTGTATCAATGCAACTATGTATCATTCAGACATTGCAACATTGTATCATT
>BLBF01000049.1:2346963-2371030 GCA_015471245.1 Laticauda colubrina | reverse complement strand
AACCAAGCACAGAAAGCACCAAGGACACCACAGTTCAACCCTCAGCTACACATATGGGCTCCTGTTGGATAAATCAAATATTTTCAGTGAAGACTAGAAGAATGCAAGGCTGCCCTGAATAATTCTTTCATATTTACTACAATCAATTCTCGCCCAGATCCTCCTGGTCAATAAGGAGGAAGAAGAGCCATGGCTTAGCTCCTCACTTACAGGAAGAGTTCAGAGCCAGGCAGGGAAGAGAGTGAAAAGTTCATCTCCTTGATTTAATTTACATTTTAATGGAAGATAAACTTTACATTAATTAAATTTTTAAGATAAACTATGAAAAAAATTTTCATAAGAAGCCATTTAACCATCTGGAAGAAGCGACTGCCAACACACATTGGGGCTCTCCATGGATTTCAAGAGGATAAAGCTTTTCTCCCTCCGAGTTTTTGGTTTATTAAACTTATGCACTGCCCAATGACCTCGGGCACTTGATTCAAGCGTGCTCCATCCAAACATCCCCATGCCTGCTGCAGATGAAAAGGCCACTGGTCACTGCTTTTCCTGGGACTAGATTTGAACCATTCTCCAGAGAAGCCCTAACAAATCATCCCTTTCCATACACTTTTCACAATAGCTAAATTGTACCTTCCCCAACAAAGGTAGGTGCCAGGATAATTCCTCTTCCCAGCTACTTGGCCCTCAAGGCAGGTTGGCTAGGCTCATGCTTTTTCAAACACTAATCTGGGTGATTCGTGGGTGTGGTGGGAGAAAGTCATGTTGCAACAACAGCATAATTTATGGCTCCCAAACTTTCGGACATAAACAGAACCCTCCCTTTTCTGCATCATCTTTGCAAAAACGTCTCGGTAGGCACCGAGGAATTAGTCGGTCGGTTGGTTAATTAGTTAATTAGTTAGGCGGGCGGACTCTACAGCGGAGGAAAAACAGTAACGCTATTAATATAAATATCGAATCCCACAAAAGGCAAACGCTGGAAAACTTCCCTTTCCACAGCGACTGTCCTGTTTTATGTGGCGCCGTAAAAAGGAGGAGGGAAGGAGGAGGAGCAGCAAACCGAACTGCAAAGCAAAGAAAGGCGGCGGGGAAAAGGCGAGGCAAACAGGTGGCGCCCTCGAAGCGTGGTGAGCTACGCCCGTTGCCCTCCCTGCCAGAGTGGCCGGTGAGGGGGAGAGGTGTCCCAAACCAACAGGCCAAGAGGGCGCCAGGATGTGGTGCGTATGTGATGACAGGCGGGGGAAGAGATGGACGGAGCGCCAGACAGATGCAAACCGCCTCCCTTCGACGGTTCCCGCCAACCACACACGCCCACCGCGCCTGCGCCCGCGCCCGCGCCCGGCTCGCTCCCTCTCACCGAGCAAAAGCAGCCTGTGCGTCTGCTTGTACTCCCTTTTCTCGGCTTGGAGGGACTTGTCGATGCTTCGGCTGCGCTTCCGATCCGCTTTTTCTTTGCTTCTGCTGTTCTCCTTCTTGGCGGCTGGCCACTCCGCCGCCTCTCCGCCGGCGGGGTAGGCGGGGATGGGCAGGGGGTCTCCCCCGGAGCGGAGGCTGTAGCACATCCCCATGCTGCCGAGAAGGGAGAGCGTGGAGAAAGGCACGCTCGCTTTTCTCTGCGCGTTCGTTATTCGCTCCGCGCGTGCCGGGCGGACTTGGGGGGGCTCTGCCAGTTGTCCCAAGTTGGGCGGCTTTCAAAGTGGCGGCCCCCGAGAACCTCCATGGACTTTCAAGAGTGGTGGAGCCTTTTCCTCGGAACCCAGCGACGCGTTTTGTCTTGGTCTTCTTTGGCTGCTATTTCCCCTCTTTCAAATGAGTCTCCTTCTTTTGCTTTATGTATGTACGCATGTATGGATGTATGTATGCATGCATGCATGCATGCATGCATGTATTCATGCGTGTTCCTGTCTTCTGTTTCTCTCAGTCTGTATGTGTATTTTATGCTTGTGTATTTGGGTACGTGCGGGTGTCCGACCCCAAAGCACGTGACTGAGCCAAATTTACCGTATTCTCCAGAAATCGAAGAGCGAAAAACTACTTCCTACCGCGACGCTGCCTTTGCTTCCTTCTTTAGGTTTGTTTAAAGGTTTCAGCGCTGCTGCTTCGTGCTTTCTCCTCTTTTTCCTTCCGATCTACTCCACACACTTCGTTGTTGCAAGGGACAAGAGAGCGCGCGACAGTCATAATTACTTGCGAGGAGAGACTGACTGAAAGCAACATATGCACATAGTTGGGCACCAACCAAGTCTGGGTTCAGGACCAGGTTATCTTTTTGATTTCAGTAAGGCAATCGTAGTTAATCTCCCAGGCAAAACGTTTGAGCTGATGTGGAGCAAATATGGTGAAGCAAAGTTCCATTGTTCCTCCAGCCATAAATAGCAATAGCACTTATAGGACCGATATACCACTTCACAGTGCTTTACAGCTCCCTCTAAGCGGTTTATAGAGTCAGCATGTTGCCCCCAACAATCTGGCTCCTAAATGATACCACTAGAATGATAGTCTGTACTAAAAAAATATTCTTTGTGCCCTTTAAAATTTGTCTGCAAAAAGACCATTCCTCTGATCTTTGAGGGTGTCAATGGAGTGAAGATTTGGATATTGTTTTAGAAAGATTTCTAAAGAATCTTTAGACATTGGAACAATTGGAAAACAAGTTTTTAATGAAATCAATTTTTGGCCTACCCCAACAACTAATTTTTTGGTTAATATAAGCAGTTAAAGCAAAGTTTTTGCACTGAAATTTGTTCTCAGAATGTGCAGTGCACGAAACCCCAAAAACCTTAATACTTGTTGATTTCAATTATGTAGTTTTCTTAGTATTAATGGAGAAATTGTATGCAATGGCCTCTTTTAAAGAAATCTTTTTCAATTGCAGGGTCTAGCCAACACATCTGGGATTCCTCCATCCATGTTGTAGCTCACATGTTTACCTTCTGCAGTCTGCCATGATCATATATTCTGCTCTTCAACTACACTTTCTTCATATGAGACAGCATCCAAGCCAAAGTCATTTGTAAATACCCTTCCTGAGGGTATTTACTTACTTAAAACACTTATTTCCACAGGTCTTTGGACTCTGTTAATCAATCATTTCCTATTCACAGTGAGATGGATGGCAAACAAATTTAATAAACAAATAAAAGAAATATTCTTCACTTCCCAATATGATAACAAATAATTTTGCACTACATCTAAGTTGTTGTTTGGTATTCTCTCTGTTCCAGTCACTCTCCAGTTTGCTTTAGTTTCATGCTAAGGAACAGGGAAAGATGCTGACAGCATTTGAGGAGTGATCTAGATATTGGATGAGGAAGCAGTGAGCCTGGATTCATCTACTGGTGGGATTCCTATGCTACGAGAGCTATACTCAGAGTATAAATGTGTAAATGGAATATATATCATAGGAGTGATAATAGGTTTTAGCAATCCAAAGGAGCCAAACATGTAAAGTATCTTCACTCTTCCAACATTTGGAAGATGCAAGTATTAAAGGCAAACTGATGTGCAACATGAAGCCTAGAAATTTAAAATGGAGTAATACAATCCTATCAAAGGCAGTATAAACACTGCAAACTAGATCTATAAGAACCATCTAAGACAGTAAATATAACACAGTACTTTGGTATTACAATAACTGATACAACAGTAAATTATATCAGTTCCATAGAAAAAAAAAATGAATTCTCTGTGGTTGGCAGGTTTTTTCTTTCCTCTTTTTTGAGTTTTAGAAAGTACAACAAGAAGAATGGCCTTGTAGTTTGTGATCAGACAATTTATCAAGAAATGATACAACAGGAACAATGCAATACATTGTTCAGAATATAAAGGAAAAAAGAACTTTTAATAATTTAAAGGAAAAAAGAAAATACTTTATCAGTAAAAATCCAAAAGCATTCTGTTAACAGGCTCATTTTCTGGTAAATTTGTGCAATATTATGGCTTTGGCTTTAATCCTAAAAATATTTATTTGGGACTACATCCCTCAGTTGAATATTTGTAACTGATATATTTATTTTTTATTTATCTGATTTGTCAAACACTGACAATATAATAGAAATAAGAATAAACATAAGTATCAATACATGATATAGGTACGAATAATTGGGGACAATAGGACAGGGATGGTAGGCACGATTGTGCGCTTATGCACGCCCCTTACAGACCTCTTTGGAATGGGATGAGGTCAGTAGAGGTTAGTTTGAGGGTAGTGGGGGTTTGAGCATGTGACAACAGAGTCAGGTAGTGAATTCTAGACATTGACCACTCTGTTGCTGAAATCATACTTCCTGCAGTCAAGTTTGGAGTGGTTTACATTAAGTTTATATCTGTTGTGTGCTCTTGTACTGTGGTTAAAGCTGAAATAGTCATTAACTGGTAAGACATTATAACAGATAATTTTATGTACTATCTTAAGTCCAATCTTAGCTGGCGTAGTTCACGGTTGTCTAAGTCTAGAATCTCAAGCCTGGTGGTGTAGGATATTCTCTTGTGAACAGAGGAGTGTAGTACTCTTCTTGTAAAATACTTCTGGGCTTGCTCATGTAAATCCCAAGATGGAATTGGTAAATTGCCTCCATATTGTACCTCGAAGAAACATGAAGGCATAGCATCACTAGGGAAGTGTTACTTGTTTAGGCATATATAAGAATGTGTTGTACAATTTGTGCAGGATCAGCATGGTTGGATGCAAGCACAATTTCAGATATACTGAACTCAATTTAGTTTATTCCCAAGGGAATGTGATGCTCATACTGCAGGATGAACTGTGAAGGAGCATTAAATCATGGCAAAAAACATTGCAAATCATGGTCATGTAATCATAGGACACTGCAAACAGCTGTAAAGGTGAGCTGATTGCCAAGTTTCCAAAAATGTCCAGCTACATTCTTAGTAACAATTTTGAAGTTGCTTGCAATGGTCTTCTCCTGAGATTGGTCTTGGAGATCCTTTACATAGCTGTAGACCTTTGCTTTTTTCACTTCATTATGAGGTACTCTTATTGTTTATTCTTTTATTTATTTTGATTTGTCAATTGCTTACAAAATAATAGGTATAAGTACAAACATGAGAAAGAATACAGAAAATAGGTACAATTAAATGGGGACAATAGGACAGAGACAGTGGTGCACTTATGCAAGCCCCTTTATTACTCCTAATTAATTACTCTTAATGACTCCTTAATTATTTTTATTGTCACCCTTATCCTTTCAACATTATCAGCAAAGATTTGTGTTGTTGCCAATATCATATTTTGGATCACTGGAACTATGGAACCATAAGCATCCATACTAACATCAAGGTGCCGATTCTTCAGGAAGGACAGAATAGTAAACAAAAGTGTCCCATCTATTATTCTCCATAAAGGGAGGTACTTCATCTCATGTGCTTTACTATCTTTTTGTCAGCACCTTTATTTTCTGTTCCATTTTAAAAATGATACCTTTCAATCTATAGCAATTACATCCTAAGTGCTTACTTCTCAATCTGGTTTACAAGTTTCCATTATCAAAAATGCTTTCTACCAAAACACTGCTGCCAAGGCAGATATTTCCATGTTAACCATCTTCCTGACAATACACAGAGTACTCTTTGGAGCCGTCTTGTGAGATAAGAGAGAGATTGACTCTTTAGTAAATATAATGAATAATTTCAAATCAGGTCCTTGAAGAATTCTGGGAATTAGATGATCTAATGGGTTCCATTGGTTAAACAGACTGGAAATATAAATAATAAGAAAGATGAACAGCTTGATGGAAATGAAATCTGGTGAAATGAGATGAAAAGATGGGTTATGCACCATCTTTAAAAAAGGTACGAGCAGATAAAATCTCTTTCTTGAAAAATATTTTAACTGCTGCATCTTTTGCAAATCTGTGGCTGCCACTGAAACTGCTGTCTTCACTTTAGGAAAAATGAGTAGGCTTGGCAGAATTGAGGGAAGTTATGAAATAAGATGGCTAAGTGGGATCAAAGAGATTACAAGGAATGTCCTTAAAAAAACCTGGGAGCCTTACCAGTGACAAGTTGATATGGTGTGCATTTTCTAAGGCTCAGTTTTAGACAGTGGTGTCTAACAAACGCATCTAGCCAGTGGAGCTAGCTGGGGAATTCTGGGAGTTGAAATTCACATATTTCAAAGTTCCCAAAGTTGAGAAACACTGATTTCACCTCAGTGTTTAGCCCATATTTACCTACCATGAAGCCTGTTAAAATATCTCGATCTGGGGACTTTTCTGCCGACTGTAGAAATTAATGTCTAAGTGTGATAACCCGGAGTGTAATACAAATGTAACAAAATCTAAAATATAAATAAATATCCTTTAATGCCTCCAACTTGGCCCCACTATTCAATAATTCTCAGTTGGAGATAAAACTTATTCAGAAATAGTCTTCAAAAGAAAGCAATACAGTCTGAACTTAATGAGAGATAGAAGTGAAATAAAAAAACCAAAACAAACTACAATGAAGGAATTTCCACAACGGACCAGGATTAGTAATTACCAATTTCAAGGAGATAACAAGGCACAGTCTGTTGGAAGGACACCAACCAAGATAACTTCAGCCCAAAATAAAACATGCTTTGCTTCTGGCAATGCTGTGTTTTAACCGTCTTTCTCATATACTATTCTCCCCAGCTGCAACCAGTGAGGGGGATCATGGCCGTTTCCTCTATGGTAAGCCAAGTTGTTTCCTTCTCCATTCCTCCCTGCATGTCCTAGGATGAAGAGAGGATGGCCCTGGTTCTTCCTCTGACTGCCCAGGCGGCCTCTGCCCTTCCCCAGCCTCCTCCACACTTCCACTCCCTGTCGGCTGTTCCTCCTCTCCCTCAAAGTCTGACTCTAACAAGGGCATGAAACTAAAATACAGCCTTGTTTAGAAGTACAGCGGAGGTATTAACAGTAATTTGAATATTATTTTTCCAGGAAGAATTTTAAGAAGCCTAAGTTTCTCTTAAGAAGCTTGAGATTTCCTTTTTAGTCAACCAAAATTGTCGATAGTTTTTGTTTTTAAATGAGAGGATCTGAGACAAATCAATCTGTTCAGATGAAGGTTCTTGCCTGAGCCATCCATGAAGCTTGCCTTGCCCTGTCCATGTGATAAATAGTTCAGCATTGTGTTTACTTTGCAGTTTAAAATGTACGGTTGTACCAATGCTGTGGCTATTAACTGCTCTTATTTTACAATGCAGGTTAATTGCCACTATGCTATTCAGCATGGAAGTTTTTATCCTATTTTATTTCATGTTATGTATTGTGTTCCCTGTATTATCTGTGAAAATGTGTTGGGGAAACTTACTGCGTGGTTATATTTTATTTATTTGTAAAATCACTTTTAAAGTGATAGATAGAGCCTTCAGAATGGGGTTGAGGCAGAGAGCAAACTTCCATTATTGAGCAAATGATAGATATGGCCTTGGAGGTCAGGCAGGCCAAGAAAGGGCAATCAAACTGTCTTGTTTCTTTTTTGGGTCTTTGGTAGCCATACCAGAAACTCAGTGAGTCTTTATAGAATGTCAAATCAGTTATGGGAAGAATTCCGACAATCCAAAATCTGAGTTGAGAGAGTGATACCTTGCCAGTTGGTGTTCAATTTTGGTATGGCAACAACCCAGAGTTGATAGGTTTTTGCTTTTCAGGCCCTCAGTTCAGCAGTCTGCAAGCTTCACAGCCAATACGTAAAAGCTGAATTTTTTATGCAAAATTTGGATTCTGTTGGTGTTTATCATAATACTTTGAAGTATTGGGGGTCAGAGCAAGAAGCTTTTTTATCCCCATGATTGTACTGGAAATCTATATTTTGTCTTATTTCCATTCTTTTTCCCCATTGTCTTTTCCTCCGTTGTATATTGCTCTTATTGCATTCAACAACACAATTTAATCTTTGTACAAAACTTTTTATAATTGAACCCTTTTCATTTTATCAAATGCTTTTTTTGTATTAACATGCATATTTCTTCAATCAATAAACTTTCTTTCTGATATATATTTCTCTGTGATTTCAGAAGAATGAAAAATTGCTGTGCACAAATTTTACTAATGCTACCTTACATACCCTTTCAGTTAGAATTCTGCCAAACAAGATACACTTAACAAACTAATTTCTTTCTTTCTTATTTAACATTTTCACAGAATTTCTGACATCAACTTTCTCTTGAATTACGGTCAGATCAAAAGATCTCCATATGGGTTACTATGATAAGTTTGCCAAACATTTTGTTAATAAATCGCTGCCTGGAAACCTGAGAATAAGATGGTTTATAAATGGTAATAAATAGATCAATTAGCAAAGAAAATCTAGTGTGCTTCATATATTCAGTAAATACTTAATTCAAAATCTATTTTGCTTAAATAAAATGATCAGTAATATTGATGTTAATGGACTCTCTTTATAGGGTTCAATACAATTCCAAATTTTTATTTTACATATATAAAATGAATTATGATGAATAAATATTTTAATTAGAGTTTCTGTAAGAATGAAGTAAAACTGGGGAGTCTCAATTTATGACTCAGGATGTGAACAAAAGTGTGTCATTCATCCAGAAAGTATCCATAATATCAATTACTCCAACACGTTATCTCTCCAATTGGTTTATTAGGAACAGATCTGGCATATTCAAAAGCAATTTCCCAAGTGAAAGGTTTTTGGTACATTACACAGAACTTACCTTCTCTCCTCCCACTTCTACACTTCATAAATCACAAGAACCGATTAACTGCAATTCTTAATATGACACACAGACTAACCTTGAACTTTTCAACTCCTCTAACTCTCTAAAAAAATGTGGCAGCTGAATTTCAAAGTTGACAGGCGCCCCCCCTTGAAAAATCCTCCTCCTAAAAGAAAAGAAAAAAACACACATATAGGGGTTAATACATTGTCCTTAACCCTCTCTCTCCCCCCTACGAGGACCCTTCAGTTTGTGGGGAAAATCCTCATGGAATTGGTTAACCAATTGACCAGCGTGAACATCCCAACTCTTTACCCAACTAGCATCTGAGAGGGGGTATCCTTTCCATAAGACCAAATATTGCAATCGACCACAGTGTAATCGAGAATTTTTTGAATTTCATGATGTGTTTCCCCATGTACCATCAACAGTTTTGGGGGAGCAAGTAGTAGTGGTTTTATCATCGATGTAGTAACTGATTTTCATAAACTACAATGGAACACTGGATGAATTTTCCCCAATAGTCGAGGAAAACGTAATTGGATAGTGACCAGATTGATTATCTTTGAAATTGGGAACGGACCCAAGAATTTTGGACCCAGCTTCTTACTGGGCAGTTTCAACTGAAGATACTTGGTCGACAAATATACTTTGTCCCCTACTTTAAAAGGCAGTTGAAGGGATCTATGTTTATCCGCCTGCTTTTTATAAATTTTTGCAGCTTCGTTCAAAGCTTTTTTTTTGTATCTTCCCACCCTTTCTTTAATGAGTTCATCCATTCTGTCAGGGACATGGAAGAGGGAGGTTGTCTAGGTAACTCTGGCATCGGGACAAAATCCAGTGATGATTTGGAATGGAGTCAATCCCGTGCTGCTATGTACTGCATTATTGTAAGCAACCTCTGCAAAAGGTAATAACTCAGCCCAATTGTCTTGTTGATAATTTACATGGCATCTAATGTATTGTTTAGTCATGGTGTTAGCCTCTCTGCTGCTCCATTACAAGCAGGATGGAAAGCTGAGGATAACCCTTGAGAAGAGCCAATGGATTTCAGAAATTCCCTCTAAAATTTTGCAGTAAATTATACCCCTCTGTCTGATTTTACTCTCCGAGGTACACCATGTAGTCTATAGATATGTTTCATGAACAGCTTTGCAAGTTTTTTTCTTGCAAAGAAAAAAGCCCTTTGCAGGCTATAAAATGGGCCTGTTTAGATAATGTCAATTATAGTCCAAATGACCGTATTCCCTTCGCTCTTAGGGAATACAACAATAAAGTCCATTGCAATTTCTTCCCAAGGTTGGGTTGGTTCAGCAACTTGTTGCAGGAGGCCGGGAGTTTTTCCAGTTCTGTGTTTCATTGTGGCACAAATTGAGCAACATTTTACATAGTCCTTGACATCAGGTTTCATTTTTGGCCACCAGAACTGTCTTCTTAGTAAATGTAGGGTTTTTAGGAATCCGAAGTGGCCTCTTAGCTGGGAGTCAAGGCTACACTTTAGGGTTGTGGGTACATAAACCTTAGTCCCTTTCCAAGCCAGTCCATCATTTATTGTCAACTCGGTTTGATGGTCCAGGAACCAAGGATCGGTCAACAGGGCCATTTTCAATTCCGCAGTCAGCTTATCTTCCAGGCGTTTGGGGTTGCGGTTAGCTTGGGTTCTAGTAGTTACTTGGTTGGCCAATTGAGTGTCTGAAATTAAGGCTTGCACTATTTCCTCTCGTTGGCTGTCAAACTGAGGTTTTCTGGACAGAGCATCCACCAGTACGTTTTTCCCTCCGGGGATATATTTAATGTTGATATTGAATCACTTGAAATATTGGGCCCAGCGGACTTGTTTTGGCGATAAACTCCTAGGGGTCTTTAGAGCCTCGAGGTTCTTATGATCAGTCCATACCTCAAAGGCCTCTGGCACCCTTCTAGAAAATGCCTCCAAGTCAATAAAGCCCACTGAACGGTAAATGCTTCTTTTTCCTAGACCACCCACCTTCGCTCTGTGTCTGTCAGCTTTTTGGACACATAAGCGCAAGGCACCAGTCGGCCTTGAGAGTCTTTTTGCAGCAAAACAGCTGCCACTGCTCCATCACTTGCATCTGTTTGGACAATAAAAAGCTTGGTCACATCTGGGTGCTTGAGGATGGGCTCCATTGCAAAGATGCATTTTAATGTCTCGAAAGCTTTCTGACAGTCCATAGTCCAAGCCAGGGGTTGACTTGACTTTGATTTGGTGGGTGACGGGCCCATTTTTAATAGCTCTGTCAAAGGGAGGGCAACTTCAGCAAAGGATGGAATGAATTGTCTACCGAAGTTGGCAAACCCCAGGAAACTTCAAAGTTGTTTCCGGGTTCTGGGAGGTTGCCAGTCCAGCACCGCTTTCACCTTTCCAGGGTCCATTTCAATCCCCAGGTTGGATATGCAGTAGCCTAGGTGGTCTAGCGACTCTTTGTGGAATTCACATTTTGAGAGTTTCACATATAATTTGGTGGCTAGAAGTTTTTCTAGAACCTGTCGGACCAATTGAACATATTCTTCCATGGTTTCCCTGAAGATAAGGATGTCACCAGGTACAGGAGGATCCCCCGGTAAAGGTGCAGGTGTAGCACCTCATTGATGAGCTGCATAAATACTGCAGGAGCCCCCTGAAGTCCGAAAGGCATAACTTTGAATTGGAAGCTACCCAGAGGGCAGTTAAAAGCAGTTTTCCACTCATGTCCCTCTTTGATGCAGACCTGGTAGTAAGCTTCCCTGAGATCTAGCTTGGTGAATTATTTTGCCCTTTGACATGTGATTCAATACGTCCTTCATAAAAGGGAGAGGATACATGTTTTTGATGCATATTGCATTCATGCCTCTAAAGTCAACACACAACCTCAATCTGCCATCTTTCTTCTCCTTGAACAACACTGGGACAGCTAATCTTGATTTGGCAAGCTCAATAAAACCTTGTTCCAAATTGCTGTCAATGTATTTCCTTAATTCAGTCATTTCAGCAGGCATCATGGAATACATCTATGGTTTTGGTAATTTCGTCCCGGGCTCTAATTCTATGGCACAATCAGTGGCTCGATGGGGAGGTAAAACATTACACTCTTCTTCACTGAATATTTTAGCCAAATCTTTCTATTGGTCAAGTACCTAGTGGTTATCTGGGAGTAGGTGTGATGCCATGGATGCTGGCTCAGGCTCTGGGTTTAAGCTGACTGGTGGCTTTGTAGTGGGTGGAAGATGGGGCAATGGGCCTGGTCCAATATGGATTTTTCTGAATCCATCCTCCCATTTGATCGTTGGAGCCCATTTGTCTAACCAAGCAAGTCCCAGTATTACTGATTCTGACATCTTTGGGGCCACTATGAAATGTATGAGTTCGTGATGGGGCCCTAATTCCATCTTGATTAATTCTGTCAATTGAGTGGCTACCCCCCCCCCCCCAATTAAGGTTCCGTCCATGTGCTCAAATATGATTGGGCATTAGGCTTTGATTGAGGAGCTTGTGGCACAGGAGCAGGAGCTAGACAGTTTGCTGCCCTATGACTGGTTTGGTCACATCGGTAACATTTCAGCACCCTGGTGGGTCGGGTATGAGAAGGTTCGACTGGTCCGGTTGGTGGTTTCCTCACCACAATTCTCTTAGTTGGGGCTGCCAGAAAGGGTTTCCTGTGTGCGTTGATGCTGCAACCTAAGCTGAGGGAGGCAGTTTACCACAACTGTAAGGGCTCTGGGATTCGCCTAATTTCACAGGCCTTCTTTACTTCTGGATCAATGGCTTTTTTAAAATAGTGTAAAGTCATTCTTTCAGGCCAATCCATGAGGTGGCTCGTGAGCCTTCTAAAGTCCCAAATGAATTCTGACAATGGTCACTTGCCTTGCCTCATTTCCATTAACTTTTCTTCATTTTCTGCCTTCCCTGTCTGGATTTTCAAATCTGAGTCTTAATAATTGGATAAATCCATTTAAATTGTGTAATTCAGGGGCTTGTTCATTGTGTAGTTGGGCCATCCAGTCTGAAGCATCCCCTTCTTTCATCCCATTTATTATGGCTGTAAGCAAATCGTGCTCTGTAGCATATTGATCTCCAAATTGTTCTATATGGATCGGATCTGAGTGAGGAAGTAATTGAAATGTTTGTGACGGCCTCAAAGGGTATTCAGTCTGGCCTGGGTTGTGGTTGCAGAGGTGGCACATGCCAGGCTCCTGCAGGTTGTACTGGAAGGGAAGGAACAGGCCAGGTGGCATACATAGGCTGGGTAGGTCCCCTGAATCCTGGCTGGGTGGTGCCTCTTTGGAATAGGGGTCCCTATGGCCTCGCTTCTGGTTGGGGCTGCAATTGTGGTTGCCAGGAGGAAGATGGGTGTGGCCTGGTTCCCTGGTCAGGTGGAGGGGATGTGGCTGCTGTCTGCCGTCTGGACCCCCTTCAGACCAGGGCTGTGTTGGTGCTGGCTGCCATTGGCATTGAATCCACCCCTGGCCTGGATAAAATCCCCACCCTAGAGGGATACTCTCTGCAGGGGGCAAAATTCCTTCTGGAAAATGAGGGGATTGCCTCTGAGACTGCAACATACTTCTATTAGTTGATGCTTCTTTCTGGCTTCCTCCAACTGGCATCTGTATAGTCTCCTTGTTCCTCACGATATTTGGGTAAGTGAATATGGGTGGTCTCAAGCTTCCACCTGTCCAAACAGACTGTGAGACCAAATCTGTCATCTTTAAATTCTGGAACTGTTGAGGTAAATCTGCCCTTGATGGACTTCCAGGAATAATCTGGGGGTTGTCTTCTTGAAAGAAATAACACCCCAGTTGTCTCTCTTCCCTCCAATCCGACAAAATAGCCATATGCCTGGGGCTAGAAAAAGATTTCTCTTCAGACAGCTGGGTTACCTCTGGGTTATAACAACTTCTTGAGTTGAAACACTTTGGTATAGCTCCCTAATCTCTTTCTCCTACTGCCATCCTGAAAGCATCCATCATCTCTTCTAAACAAGGGCTGGTAGGTTCAATTAATACTCTGGAGGGAGGGCCCCCACACGCTCACCCCTGCACATCTCCAACTCTGACTGATTGCTGCTCTTTGTCCATTTCTGGGAAAAGAACTCAGAGGGCATCAGCCAAGCCCATTCAAAAAATAAAAATTAGACTTGGGAAATAAATGTCATTCATCCAGAAAGTATCCATGATATCAATCACTCTGAGATGTTATCTCTCCAATTGATTTATTAGCAACAGATCTGTCATGTTCAAAAGCAATTTCCCAAATGAAAGGGAAATGGCGCATGACACAGAACCCACCTTCTGTCCTCCCACTTTTACACTTCATAAATCACGAGAACCAATTAACTACAACTAGAAATTCTTATTACGACACACAGAATAACCTTGAACTTTTCAATTCCTCTAACTCTCTAAAAAATGTGGCAGTTGAATTTGAAAGCTGACAAAGTGATTTGGAACTGAATATTCTTAATTGTATTAAGATTAATAGGTAAATGAGATTTTTAATGTCTAAAGGAATTTCACACTGAAATTTTAGAAAAGGAAGAAAGTACAAAATACAGTATATGTAGCTACTGAAGCAATTCTACAGCCATTTGGTACTACTGTAGTGGATTACTTGGATCTGAAAAGGAACCAAAGAAAACTTGGGAAAAGGAAATAGATCAATGATGACCCAGCAGCCAGGTTTCTAAGTACTTGTTTGACAGCAAAGAAGAAATAGGATTAAAGTGCAGAGTCAGAGAAGGGGAGCCAAGTGGATCAATATTTCCCATATTATATAACATGAAGATCAATGGAGATTCACCCATTTTCATTTTACATTTTGTAAAAAATTAATACAGAGCAATTGATCAATAAACTGAGGCTATTTGGAGTGAGGTTTTAAAAGGTGTGGGGAATTCATATTTACAGTGAAATGGACAGTGGAAAGAGGTTGGGTTGTCTGAAGTTACTTCTTCTAGCCAAGTTGCATAAGACAAGCCATTCATGCTATTCACTGCTTCTGTTGATATCTCCCTAGCTGCAACTTGATGCTAAACGAACAAGATCATGGGAAATTGTTTAATCTGTGGATTAGTTTTCAAAATAGGACTACCACTATTTTTAATAGCAGGTAAGACATTTCCATTTATGTTGTATTAAGGTCATAGGGAGAATAAGATTATGCATTTATGTTGTGTTAAGGTCATAGGGAAAAAATGTGCATATTAGTGTGGAGTTAAGAAAATAATGAAACAGCTTCACTTTCAAATTTGGTTAAACACAGAACAGGTTTTCTTGTAGTATTCTCTTATGCTTATGCGCAGGTTTACATTTGTTTTGTAGGAATCAACAAAACTGCCTTGAGTCCTTCTAGATTCTACAAATTGTGTTTCTTGATTCAATATGAAATTGTAGTGAAGATTGACCTGCTTTGGAATTATTTCTTATAATTTCATATTTACGAGAATATAGATCAAAGAGATAAAGACTGTGGCTTCTAATAGTTTCAAAATACTTTTATAATAGTTGAAACTGAAGAATTCAATTTTAGAATATGTAGATGAAATGGAGAAAATGACAGAAGAAGGGAATTAGACCTAATCAGCAGGATGGATACGAATTGGTTGCTTGGTTAGGCTTAATATTATTTATTTTAAAACATATACTATCTATCATGCAAAGCAAACCCTGGGGGTGATTTGAAGGTACATGATATTAAATACAATATAAAATAGAAAGGAAATACAGCATGCACCAAGCAAAGCAGATACGCTTTGTAGCTGTGAAATATTTAGTACCGGTTTCAGTGAAAGAAGAAAACAAAATTGATGGGGATACTGGAATGCTTGTCCAAAAGGAACAGCTGGCTGGGAATGCTGTATATTTTTTCAGATTGAAAATTTACAGACTTTTCTATATTTCCATTAAAACATACAATTGCTGTTTTGTTTTGATAAGTGGAAACAATTACAAAATGTTATTCAATCAAGGAATTCATTTAAAGAGGGTGGCTACAGCTTTTAATTGAGTTTGTTTGGCTAAACTAGTAAGTGTTTAATCTGTTTAATCTATTTAATCTGGTTAGTGCTAGTTGGGAATTACAAGGCTTAAAACTTAAACCTTCCTAGGAAGAGACAATAGAAAATTACTTCTGCATTCTTGCCAAGAAATCAACATAATGTGCCATTTGTCAGAAATAGTGTAGGGTCTCCTGCTTGGGCAGGGGGTTGGACTAGACCTACAAGGTCCTTTCCAATTCTGTGAATCTGTAATTTGTAATCATCAGAATCAACCTCAATTTGAAGAAAAATTTACTTTTTATAACCAGATTGGCAGGCTTGCTGGAAAATAGTGATTTGCCTGAGTGCAAGTGCATACATGTTTATTTGTGAGGAAATCCAATAAATTCAATGGAATCTCCCATCTTTTTATGCAAAAAGGAAAAAAAATGCAGCCATCATTTAAAAGTACAATGGGCTTAGTTACAGTCACAAGTCTAGGGTTGAAGCAAAAAGTTTAGAAGAATAATTAAAGAAGTGAAAGCCATTTTATATGAAAAAAGTCTCACAACATAGTTAGATTATTATTATTATTTTATAATAATTAAAATTATTATTTTAATTATTTTAATTTTTAAATACTCTGTACTGTGATTGTGATGTGGTGTTTGAGACACTGTGCTGGAGTAGCTTTCAAATTTCATTGTATTTGTAGAATGCAATGACAATAAAGGTATTCTATTCTATTCTAGATAAACTTTGGGTATATATGTGTGTCAAAGAACAAATTATGTGGTATGTTGAGAGACACACTAAAAAGTGAGCAATATAAAAAGAGATGGAAAAGAGGATGGCAGGGAACAAAAGAAAGACATAAATTAAAATGTAATTAAAATCATTAATAAATAAAATAAATAATCTTCAGAAGTGAAAGATGTGTTTATAAGTATTATTAGACAAGGTACACTTTCATGTTTAGTTTATAGAACTTAAATTTTAATTACTGTATATGTAATGTATATGTATATGTATTGTATATGTAAAATCAATGTATTTACACTGGATATGCATTTTTTAAAACTTTCCTGCTATTGTTAGATAATCAGAGATGGTTTCAGAGACATTTATCACTGAATTGGCTATGTCAGCAGATCTAGGTGAAATCATTTGCATTTCAGAGAAAATGAACAGCTAGCTAATAATGTAAAATATTTTGGAACAAACATATTTTAAAAAGACAAATATTCAACTATGTGCCTTAACTACCTATACTTTGAATTCACTTTGTATTCATTTGTCTTAGTATTATAGTAAAATTACACAAATTTAGAATAATATTTTGCTATTTTCACAGCTATAGGTTTCAGATACAATGGGCTATCTGTGGTCTACCTTATCTTCCTGCTAATTCTCCCACTGTGCCCCAGACCAAATGATATTACAATGCAAGGTAGGCAAACATCCACCAAATCCTAATTCACCTTTTGATGACCTCCAGGTAGGTATTATTTGTGTCCATATTTTACAGTCAATATTGACAAAGCCAAATGCCTACAGAATTCTGGGAATCATAGTTTCAACCCATTGAGGGTGCCATGTTGACTATAGCATGATGAACAACAGTCAGGTTAATTATAGTGTATAATTTAGTAATCTAGTAGTACTTTATGACTTTAACCACAAGACTAAATTGATTAAATTATATCATATATAATTTAATCAATTTAGTCTTGTGATTAAAGTACCAGGCTAGAAACAGGGCTGTAAGTTCTAGTTCCACCTTAGCCATGAAAGCCAGCTGGATAACTTTGGGACAGTCACTTTCTCTTAGCCCAAGTCACCTGACAAGAGCTGGAGGAGAAAGGAAGTTAATGTTCACTGTCTTGAGTTATTTATAAAAATAATAAAGATTGTATGGAAATGAATAAGTAAAAGGTTGACTAAAGTGGAATAAACTGCTAGACTGCATCATTTACGGTCTCTGATCTGCACTTGTTGCTCTTCCCTCAGAAAATTTCCCACAGAATCTTCTAAATCACAATATTCTTTGGATCATATTGAAGAGCCACAGCACGATTTCAATGTTGGTCTGAAAATCTGTGCCCAATTTATCTACACATACTTGACTTTAATTGGCTTTAATAAGATCATAATTTAATTTTAATTAGATATCACTTTATGATTAATTCCATTCTGGAAGGCAGATATTTTTTCTCTCATAAATAGTAGCATCATAATTTTGAAAACAACTTTTTAAATTATAGGCTTTTATTCCTTTGTTGCATTTAAAAAAAAGGATTGTGTGATGAATAGAAATGTTTTATTTATTTTATTTATTTATTGAATTTATATTAATGTTAATTTATATTGAATGTTAATTTATATTGAATGTTTATGTTTTTGTCTTTCAGGGTGCATTGGGCATATGCTTAGAACCATCAGCTATACCAGCTTCATTTTCCTTATGTTACAAGTGTCTTTTCAAATTGCTTTCTACTACTTACCACCAAATGGTACAGATCAGTTCAAAATTACATGGCAATAATTTATTCTAGGGGTAAAAAGCAGGGGTGGGATTCTACCAGTTCGCACCTATTTGCTAGAACTGGTTATTAACATTCTAAGCAGTTTGGAGAACTGGTTGTTAGAAGAAATTACTGGCCTAATCCTGTAAGCAGGAAGGAAACATTCTGGTGTTGCTTACAGAAACTGCCTCTCCATTAACCCTTATTACATTCTTGGCAGGACTAGATTTCCTGTCTAAGGAAAAAACTCAGGAGTTTTTTTTCCCCTCCTTTGCTGGGACTTTGCTTGTGTGGAGTGACCATTTAAAGTTACAAGGGCACTGAAAAAAGTGACTTATGACCATTTTTCACACTTACAACTGTTGCAGCATCCCCACAGTCATGAGAGGCCAGGCGAGGAGATGCGTGCCTCGATGTGACATTGAGTTGGCCACGCCTAACCACTAAGCCACGCCCACAGAACTGGTTGTTAAAAATTTGAATCCCATCCCTGGTAAAAAGCCATTATAACTAGAGATCAGGCTTGGAATAATTTATCAATGATATTTTTTTTCAACATAATTAATGTTGACTCCTCAACCAAGAGTTTGTGTTCTTTGAAAACACCATCAATTTGAGCTGACTGAAATATTTGTAAACTCAAATAAAAGATTAAAACTAATTTTAACTAATGTAAAGTAAGAAACAGAAAAGAAAAAGAAGTCAAAGAAAAAGTTTAAAAATCCAGAAAAGAAGGTAAAAGTAAAGAAAAAAAAAAAGAAGAGAGAAGTAGCTTCCGATCTTCTTGATAGCAATCATAGATAAAATTCTGGGTGGCCATTTTGAATTTCTCAAGTTTTAAACATTACCTCAGAGTGATTTGTTCTGAGGTGGTTTGAAATTTGAGAAATTCAAAGTGGCTTCTATATTATTGCTGTACAATATCTCTATAGAAAAAGAAATAGAAATAGGGTATAGAATATATTTTAGTATGCAAAGACTTGGCTTATGTGTGGTTTAGTAAGCTATCGTGTTAAGTTCTTTGAAGAAAGAAAGTCTAGAAGGTACTTACAATTACAAAATAACAATGTCCAGTTCCATGTAAATTTATCTTTAAATCTGAATTACTGGGAAATTGTTTCTTGTATGTTTAGAGTTTTTTTTCCCTTTTCTGAAATCTTCCAAAAAAATCTTATAAAATGCTCAAGTTACTTTGTTCAAAAGCAGACACAAAATTTTTTAAAAGTGTTATTTGGGGATAACATTATTTTCTGATTTTGGTGATGTGAGGCCATTTGAAACTTACCAGAAATAGCTTATCAGAAATATTTGTTATTACTCATAGGGTTCAAGCCAAGCATGACTTGGAAAGTGACATGTCCCTCATGTTTATACTGTATAAATTGATTTTAATTTGAATTAGAATGACATTGTTTTGCACTTATTTCCTTGCCAATTTCAAAATTCTAAGACATTCATATTTACAAACTGCAAATATTTCATTTTAAAAGTTTTTGCCAATAACACAATCCATGTGTAAGTTACACATCCCCAAACACACCCCAGTTCCACCAAAATATACATTTTTTAGTACAAACAATATGTTAAAATATTGAGGAATGGAACATAATGGCCATTTCCAAACCAATGTTTTTTTTCTTTTCACAGATTTTTTTGGGGAGGAAGTGCTGTCACATTTTGGTATCATACGGTAAGATCTTAATTAAATTGCCTGATTTTATTGTTGGCATGGGAACTAGGCATCCACAGTTGAAAAAAGTCAAAATAGCAGCCATGAAATACAATTGAAACTCTGCTCATTTTTTATGTGTGCCACAGAGCTTTGATTGCACCATCTGGGCCAATAACTGGAGTCTTTGAACAAATATTTTATTATTTCTATATATTTATAAATAATTTAATATTTTGATAATATTTATATATATATATATATATATATGTATGTATGTGTGTATATATATATATATATATATATATATATATATATATATATATCAGTAATGGCAGACAAGCCTTCTTCTCCCATTGCTAACCAATTTCCAAAGGTTTGAGAAAGTCACAAGGAAAGCTCAATGCTGCTGTCTTTTTGACAGCCAGATCTGATGGATCTAGTGGCTTGTTCCTCACACTTTGGGAAAACCTATTAAAATGTATGCAGATCTGCTTCCATTTTGAGTTATTGGCATTTTTGACACATCAATTGTTTTTCACTCTGGCATAGCTTGTGAACTTACTGGGCTGGGACCCTCAGCCTATGCATTGGGGCCTGTTTGTAGCAGCTTCACTGGTGCAAGTTGTTTTTTAGTGACCTATCTTAGGTTATTCCATCTTCATTACGGAAAACTCTAAAAGAGACGTCTACTTTGAACAACTCTGGGATTGGCTCCAGCCCTAACTGATCTCATGATGCTGTCTTTTTTGGAGAAGATGAATCAATACGTTAATGACTCTTCTCCAGTATTTTGTAGGTAGTATTTTCCTTTGAATCTCTTGATTGCAGACCTGGTGGGCAGTCTGTTCTACTCATAATAGGAACTCTCACCTCATCTTGGCTCCCAAGTTTAAGCCAAGGATTCCTCTCTTTATCTTTCATCTTGTTGTGGCCTGCCGGCAGCTGGTGAAGCTGGCAGCAGAGTCAGACAGCAAGGAGGTTGGGGAGGAACCTGGAACAGTCCTGGAGGCTGAGGAAGACTTGGATGAGGAATCTGCATCAAAGGCAGAGATGGGGTCAGGGCAGGCTGGCAATCATCAGCTGTCTTTGGGTTTGGACAGCAGTGAGGCAGGGGGAGCAGCTGGAACTGGTTCCCAGCCTGGGCATGTGCAGAGCTGCCAAAAGGAAAGAACAATTATGAACTCAGGATCGACATAGGAGTAAGGCCACAGATGGATGATGAATGCCCCCCTCCCATAAGAATTAAAAGAAGAGCAAAAGGGGAGGGAGCTTTTGCAGGAAACAATTCATTTGTTTGTTCGTTCCATCATTGTGAAGATCTAGAGACTGTTTGCATCCTAGAGATTCTGTGCTAAGCCCTTCCTTGTCAGCACTGAGTTTGGAAATATTTACTGGGCAGCTTTCCAAGATAGATAGTTTGAGCTCCTAGAAAGACTGTTTGCCAGGCCACTGGCTGAATGGGAATGCAATAAATTTACATTCGTTTAATAAAAGGTGTTTGGTCAGGACAAAGAGTCTGCTTAATGCTTTTTGGGGAAGCAACCCATTCTTTACCAGAAAATATCCTCTTTTCCCTAATCCAGCCAACAGAACAATTTGCAATAATGGCCACAGCTTTGGGGATATGCACCCAGTTGCAAATACAAGTATTGAAAAGGAAGGAAGGGAAAATATGTGCTCACATTTTTATTTTCTTTGTGTATGGCATGAAAATAGAGGGGACTTTTGTTATATGGTGGAAGTTTGGATGGGGCAGGAGATTAATTCTAAGATGTTCTTTGCACTTGTCTCTTGGAAGCTGAAGGATAAGAAATCAGCAAAAAGGCAACAGAAATTAAGAGGATGCTTGTAAATTGTGCTATGAATATTTGGGAGCATAAAACATTGGTGGCATCCTCTTATTTCTCAAACTCATCCGTTGGTACCCTCTAGTATGGTGAAGTCACATGCCAGAAGTGCAAATGCCATTTTATTAATACTGCCTACTAAGTTTGTTTTTTTCAAACCTTCAGCAGACTTGTAGATAGCAGCAAATAATTTGCTTTCTGTATCTCTCTGTTGCCATCCAATGGTTATCTAGATTTCTGTAGTGGTAGCCTTAATTATTTGGGGAATTAAAGTTTAAAAGATATTGGATAGCCTTAATTATGTGGATTAAAGTTTAACACACAACAATTTACTGACTGAAGAAGATTTATCTATAAGATGCAGGAGGATAGATGAATGCAGCAGAAATGACAACTTCAACTGTGATACAAGGTAACTAGCTGGTGCATGGTATCTCTTTTCTCAGTGAATAAACTGGACCTAAATCCTACTGCTAGGAATAGAATTTATTTCCAGGCACATGGATTTAAAATGCAATTGGATGGTGACAGACACTCTCCAGATTTCTGAGTTCCAAGTGTTAAGGAAAAGCTTGTATTGCTTTGCCTCAATCAGAACCTGATATATTGCAAATGGAGCAAAAATAAAGAAGTTTCTCCTATTAGATTATAAAAATCTTAGCTTTATAAAATACTAACATTCCATGTATCCTGTAGGTTTAGCAGGCTTGATGCTGGAAACATTATACATCTTTTGGCTCCTGACATTGGAATGTTTCTTTTTGGTCTGACTGTCATGCTGCTTTGCCGTAAGACAGTGAAACTCAGCAACTGGGAAAGTGAGCTTCCATCTGGAGACCATGATCAGTTCTCTTCAGATGAGGAAGAAGAAATGAAAGAGACGGTAGAGATGCTGCATATGTTTCATTTCTTAAGTGTAACAGAAACAGATGAAGATTAGAAAAGGAAAGGGAGAGGGTCTTCCTTTATTCTTTATAATACCCTGTTTCTCCAACAATACGGCCTCCCCCAATAGGAAGTCCCAGCATATTTTATAGGCATGAAATGAAATTAAGCCCCTCCCCCCAAATTAAGGCCTATATTAAAACATGTGAAATGGGGGGGAATTGTGGGGGGGCTTGCCGTTAGGAAGTACTTTTGTTGCACACCCGGATATATGGTGCTGCCTGCGTTGACCCCAATACGAAGTGCCCTACCAACGCCAAGGTCAACATCCAAGCTGTCACCACCCACCTGCCCGAAGATGCGAGGGGGGGAAAACTAAATCGCCCCTGAAAAGACGGCCTAGCCATTTTTTCGGGGCTCAAAAAAAAAAAAAAAGACTCGGCCTTATTATATGAGAAACACGGTAGAAGCAGCCAGTGACTTAATTTACATGATATTCTGAACCTCAAATTAGCATCCATTTTTTAGCCTTATACCTTGTGCGATTTTAAACTGTGTTATTTATTTTTATTTCAATGTCTGCTTGTCAGACGTTGTCAAAATGTGTGGCCACAATTGTACAAAGCCCTTCATTCTTCTTATATGCATCACATATATACACAAATATGTCATGCAAATCCATAGAACTGAGTTAGTTTCATAAAATATTTGTGCAAATATAACTGTCAAGTACAGATAACATGAATCAAAATCTTAATCTACCCAAGTGTAGTATGGTTGGTTAGTTTTTAGCTCAGACTTTTGCATTGAAGACTTTTGCATAGTAATTTATGGCTCAGTCAATTTTGGTTTATTTACTGAACCATGATGACAAAAATTGAGGCTTACCATACTTCAAAGTCTGAGAAATGGGATATAATCAGTTAATTGGAAATGGAAATAATTCATCAAATGAGTTATTTGGCTTGAACTTGAACTTTAAACTACGTAATAATCTGTGTGTAATCCTTAGAATTAAGTAGCAATAATTGTATACAAATGTTTGATTTGGACTCATTAGCCTTCTGTCATACATATCTATTCAGAAATAAATCTGACTAAATTCAGAGGAGCTGAATCAAAGTATCAGCTATAGCCTAAAATACCTTTTAAAAATATTGCATTTAAAACTAGAGAAACTTGCATCTCCTAGACAGATCTCAGTTAAACAAATGTTGTACTCATTGAAGAGCACAGAAAGAAATATCTATGCTAGATATGTCTAATTTCTCATATTTCAAAAGTAGATAGCCTTTTCACGTTTATCAGATAAGAAAATATTTTTTTGTTTTGTCTATTTTTAAAAAACAAGACAACACAGATACATTGAATACATTGGCTATCAACAGAGCCTTTTATTTATTTTTATTATTATTTATTATTATTTTATTTATTTCTTTATTGATAGGGTATCAGTCTTTAAGAAGATGAAATAATCCATCAACATTCCCCCC
>BLBF01000049.1:2309440-2346953 GCA_015471245.1 Laticauda colubrina | reverse complement strand
TTTTTTTTTTTTGTCAATTTCTCAGTTTGATAGGTAGCTCTGGTATGCCTTGTGGGAGTTAGACTTAAGGAGTAATAAATTCTTGGGAAAAGGCCATATAAATGATGGAAATGAGGCAATGCAGGTTCACACTCATGTTGTCCTGAAATATGTTTACCTGATAAAGGTTAGAGAATGCCCCTTTTCTCCAAATAACTGGCAAGGTTTATCATTCTTTTAAATTAATAATTATATATATATATCTTGACTTGTGTTTAATACCTGTAATGTGAAATTATTCTTTTCTTCCTTTTCATCAGCTGACTCTGCATATATTTTTGTCTTTTCATTTGGCAGATTAAAAGATTTGGGCCTTGAGTGGTTCAGCACAAAGGAACTTTTTACAAAGATTATATTACCCTGTGCCTTTCTTCTGGTTTGTATGGTTCAACTGCATTATTTCCATAAAGATTTCCTGAATATCACAGATCTGACCAATATTTCTGTGAATCCATCTTCTTCATCTGCCAGGTATTATATGCAGACTACTGTATTTAATCTGCACTCTATAATAGAAAAGATATCAATGGATGGGTGCTTGAGTGTGAGAGAGAGACAGAAAAGAAAAAGAAATGGAGAAAGGAAGAGAGAAGGAAAAAGAAGAAGAGAGAGAGACACACACAGAGAGAAACTCCTCTTTAGAAATAAATATGTTTTAAGTATATGTATTCTTAAGCCCCTGTCACACTGCACCAACAGATGCAAAGAGAACGTAAAACGGACAAAAAAGCTTGCCATCCGTTGGAAAACGCGATGTACTCACTGCCTCCATTTTGCTTCCTCTCTATCCGTCCAGCATCCATCTATTGACGTCTATTGACGTTTCATCCGCTCAGAAAGTTTTGAGCTGCCCAAAACTTTTGTGCGTAAAATGTATCCAATCCGTCCGTTATGCATCCGCTACGCATCCGTTCTGCATCCGTTACGCATCCGCTATATCCGCTAGGCATCCACTGCGCATCCGCGGCAACTCGCATCCGCTCGGACGCAGGGAGGAAGCAGAACGGATGCAGAACGGATGTCAAGTGGAAACAAAGCGTTTAAAACGGAAAAAACGTTCGCAGAGGGGACCTATCTCGGATATTAAGGATGTCCACAGGATGCCTAGAGGATGCCTAGAGGATGCCTACAGGATGCAGAGGGACACCTATACTGCCTATAAAAAGGGGCACCAACACATCTGGATCTCACTTTCAGAACAGCAGCCCTGCGGTGCAGACTTCTGCAGCCTTCATCTGCCTCTTCCTCTTCCACAGCATCCAGTCATGTCCACCATGGATCGTAACACGGTCCTTTTGGCAGCCACCATCCTTCTGCAACAGTGCGAAGCCATCTACAGGCTCTGTGAACTCTACTACGGGAAGAAAAAGGGGCGGCCAAGAAGCGTCTGGGTATGAAGATGGTTCACCAGAAGAGCAGAGGATGGACTGTACAACAAGCTGATGGTGGAGCTCAGGAGCGAAGACACTCGGGCATTCCAGAACTTCCTGAGGATGCCTCCAGCCATGTTTGACGAACTTGTGCAGCGCCTGACACCCAGGTTGACCAAGGTAAACACCAGCTTCCGGCCCAGCCTGGAACCTGGGCTTAAGGTGGCACTCACTCTGCGCCACCTGGCCTCAGGGACCACCTACAGGAGCATGCAGTATGGCTGGAGGGTGACACCCAACACCATCAGCATTGTGGTCAGAGAAGTGGTGCAGGCCATCATCAAAGAATACCTGGAGGAGCTCCTCCAGTGCCCCTCCACTGAAGAAGGCTGGAAGAAAGTTGCAGAGCAGTGGTATAAGAGGTGGAACTTCCCACACACCGTTGGAGCCATAGATGGCAAGCACGTGGCCTGCAAAGCACCAGCCAAGTGGGGGTCCACTTATTTCAACTACAAGGGCTTCTTCAGCATCGTCCTCTTCGCCATGGTCGATGCTGACTACAAGTTCATGTACATCGATGCCCAGGTATACAACGCAGATGACCTCAAGGAGGGGCTGGAAGGCAACCTCATCATGGACTTTCCAGATCCAGACACCCTGCCCAATGACACGCAAGATGTGCCCTACTTAATCGTGGGGGATGACGCCTTCTCCCTCAGAACCTACCTCATGAAGCCCTACACTTCCAGATGCCTCACCCGTGAAGAGAGGATCTTCAACTACAGGCTGTCCAGGGCAAGGCGGGTGGTGGAGTGGAATGGGAGGGACATCACCTGGGGTGGAGGAGAAGACCTGGACTTGGTGGGAGCAGGTTCCTCTGGATCTGGAGGGTTGTGAAGCAGCTCGGTGATCCGGTCCTTCACCGCCTGGTACTGGGGTTCCTCCATGTTCTTGAGGGTCTGGTTGACATAGGTGAGGAAGGGCTTGTGGTTGGAGGATGAGGAGTCGGTGCTGACCAGCTGAGAGAGGAGATCTATGCTGGTGCAGATGGTGTCCCTAATCTCCAGGAGGACAGTGTGGCTCTGCCCCTCCTGCTGTCTGGCTCTCTGCCTTTCTGTGGAGGCGGAGCTGGGGGGGTGAATGCGGCTACGACTGTGGTGGACTCGATGTCTCCTTTCTCCCACCGCACCAGGGAGTCCTCCACGCGCTCCACCACGGTTACAACACCTGTCCGCAGGTTCTCCACTGTGGCACGCTCCACAGACTCTCAGCCGGAAGAGGACTGGCTCTCAGCAGGCTGCCGGAGAGAGAGGGTAGACAGAGGGGCTCCTGGTGCTCCTCGGTGGCAGATCTCACCTTCCAGGAAGCTGCACCTGGCCATGACGTAGGTCTCTCTGTCCGTCAGCTTAACCGTGGCCTGGCCAGATTTCTTCAGGTGCAGCTTCCCGTACCAGGTGTGCATGTGCTTCCACCAGCCGAGGAGCACCTCTGAAGTGTAACCCATACTCTCCGCCCTCTCTCTCTAAGCAGCCTGCTTCCTTTTGGTATCCCTGTACAGCCGGTGTCCCTTCCGCCACAGATAGTCATTTTCTCTCAGCCACTCCAGCACCTCATCCTTGTGTTCCTCCTCGATGAAGTATTGCCTCCTCTCCCGGCCCCGCATACGCCTCTTCCTCCCTTTGGCAGGACCAGATGGGTCCTCATCAGAGGGGCTCCCAGGTGGTAGGGGCTGCTCCTCCACACCACCACCAGCAGCAGCAGCAGCAGGATCATCATCATCATCATCATCATCATCATCATCATCATCATCACCAGCAGGATCATAATCATCATCATCATCATCAGCAGCAGCAGCAGCAGGATCATCATCAGCAGCAGCAGCAGCAGCAGGACCAGGATCAGCAGCAGCAGAGTAAGCCCCAGCAGCACCAGCAGCACCAGGAGCACGAGCAGGACCAGGAGCACGAGCAGGACGAGCAGGAAGAGCAAGACCAGGAGCACGAGCAGGATGAGCAGTACAAGCAAGTCCAGGAGCACGAGCAGGACCAGCAGGACCAGCAGGACCAGCAGGACCAGGAGCAGCTTCAGCAGAGTACGCAGCAGCAGAAGCACCACTGCCAGGAGCAGCTTCAGCAGAAGCTCTAGCACCAGAAGAGCGAGCCCGAGCAGCAGAAGCCCCAGCAGAAGCAGAGTCAGGGACAGGGGGTGGGAGGGTGGCCCTGTCCCTCTTGCCAGGGATGGCAGCAGGCTGCTGAGACGTTCACTTCTTCCCCATGGTTGTGGGGTTGCTGGCTGGCAGGGAGGCTGGCAGGGAGGCTGGCAGGCACCAAGGCTGGCAGGAAGGCTGGCACCAAGGCTGGCAGGAAGCCTGGCAGGAAGCCTGGCAGGCAGGCTGGCAGGAAGCCTGGCACCAAGGCTGGCAGGCAGGCAGGCACCAAGGCTGGCAGGCAGACTGGCTGGCAGGGAGGCTGGAAGGCAGGCTGGCAGCAAGGCTGGCAGGCAGGCAGAGAGCAAGGCTGGCAGGGAGGCTGGCCAGGAGGCTTGGAGGCAGGCTGGCAGGAAGGCTGGCAGCAAGGCTTGCAGGCAGGCATGCAGGCAGGGCAGGCAAGGACTCGATTTATCCGGCAGCAGGTCTTTCCTCCGAATGCTGGCCACGTGCGAGCTGCTTCCCTTTATATCCGTTAGGCTTCTGCTGTGCATCCGCTAGGCTTCCGCTCTGCATCCGCTTCATCCGCTGTGCATCCGCTGTGCATCCGCTGTGCAACCGCTGTATCCGTTCCGCGTCCGCTTTGCTGAGGTCCCCTGGAAGCCTAGCGGATGCGCCATCCGCTCCCATCCGCTTCTATCCGCTGGGCTTCCGTTCCGCATCCGCTTTCCATCCGCTCTGCGTCCTCCCCGCGTCCATGTTATCCGCTCTGGTTATGCAAATTTTTGCCCCTTTTGAGAGCGGATAACGACGGATGGAACATTTTGCTCGTCCATTGTGTCCGTTTTGCATCCATTGGGCAGTGTGACAGGGCCTTTAGTAATGAATGTACAGTATGTATACACACACCTTCCCTTTTGATTGGCTTATTGGGTCATGGAGCTAATAACCCCTGGTAACTATTTTTTTTTGCTCTATAGAGATGGCAAGGTAGATTATTTTTGTTTCATATCCAGTGATGGTTTTCAAAGTGGTTTACCACCGGTTTAGTGGGTGTGGCTAGGTGGGTGTGCTCACGTGCACACACACCAAACGCAGTTTGTGCATGCACAGAGGCTTTCCTACTCCCCTCCTGCAATCCTGCACGCTCCTTATGTCTTCAACAGCCGACATACAGCAATCTGCTGTGCTGCACAAAGCAGCTACACTTCAAAAGCAGGAAATAAAAGTCATTATGGGAGCTCGGGCAGGCGGTTAGGCCCAACAGCAGATCATCTGAGAGAACTAGTTTGGTCTCAGCTGAACTTCAGAGCTACTGGCTCGGCAGAACCGGGCCGAACTGGTAGCATCCCACTTCTGTTCATACCTCCTGTATTTCATATGGAAAGTTAATTGCTCAGGGATAGAATTTCTTGCAAATAAATACCGTAGCTCCAAAACTAGTCCTCAGGCCAAGTGCTCATTAGATAGCAATAGCACTTAGATGCTGCTTTATAGTATTATACATCACTCTCTAAGTGGTTTACAGAGTCAGCATATCGCCCTCGACAGTCAGGTCCTCATTTTACCAACCTAAGAAGGTTAGAAGGCTGAGTCAATCTTGAGCCCAATGAGGATCAAACTCCTGCAGTGAGCTGAATTAGCCTGCAATACTGCATTCTAACCAATGTGCCACCACGTCTCCTAAATCGCCTTAGGTTTTTTTTTTTGAATTTTTTTTTTATTATTTTCCACCAGTACAAAGCTTAATACTTTTTCAACAATGTTGACATCCACGTAAAATATTGTCTTATGCTTTAACTTCTATTCGTACCTATCTTAGTATATATTATCTTTGTTTATCATTAATCATTGATACATATATTATAGTTATTATTATACATCCTTAATGTTGTCTTATTCTTTTAACATCTATTCATACCTATCTTTAATCCATATATTACACTTATTATTATACATCTTTGATCTTTCTGTCTATCCTATTATATCTTGTATATCACTTTTTTGAGAATTCTTATTTAGTCATCTTTTCTAATTCTTATCATTCTTTTTCTATCCACATGTACCATCTATGCCAAATCGAGTAGTATTCTGGTTCTTCTTTCTCTCTCATTTTAAGTGTGAGCATGTCCATCTCAGCACAGTCTGCTATTTGTTGTATGATTAATTCTTCAGTTGGAATCCTCTGCTCTTTCCACATTTGCTTGTAAGCTATTCTGGCCGCTGTCAATATGTGTAAAATTAAATATTTAATCTTTTTTTGGTATTGTTTTTGTATAATCCCAAGTAAATAGATTTTTGGTTTGAATTCAATTTGGCATCCAATAATTTCTTGTGTCCACTTCCTAATTTTATTCCAATAGATCCTGGCCTGAGGACATAGCTACCACATTTAATAGTAGGTACCATCAACTCGTTGGCATTTCCAACATTTTGGATTGGCATTCGGATATATCTTGGCGAGTCTTGTTGGGGCTAAGTGCCACCGATAGAATATTTTATATACATTTTCCTTGTATGTTGCGGCCATTGTTAATTTATAATTTGTACTCCATAATTTTCCCACTCATCTAAGTTTATATTGTAATCAAAATTCCGTGCCCATACTATCATCGTATTTTTTACTTTTTCTTCTTCCATTCTAAAATCTAGCAGGTATCTATAAGCTTTAGATATAAATTTTTGCTCTGGTCCAATTAATATCTTATTCAATTGATTCTGTCCCATATCAAACTCAAATTCTTCTGAATCTGTTTTGTATCTATTTTGAATTTGGAGATATGGCCACCAATCAATTGTAATTCCTTGTTCTTTTAATTCTTGATTTTATTTTAATCTTCCTTGGGTATCTAATAGATCCTTTTATTTTATCATTTTGCCTAAATCTAGTCTGTTAGGATGTATCATGGCTTCCATGGTTGACAGCCAGCATAGTATTCTTGTACAGTGTTTCTTTCTGATTTTTCTCCATGTTTGTAGTAAGGAATCTCTTATTTATGTCTATTAAAATAAGCTTATGTTTTATCCTTTTTCTCCCATAAATATATGTGCCAACCTTCATGGAGGCAGATCTCCTTAGTTTTTTTAAGAGATGTCACTGGATTGTTAAAATGGCACTGATATGGGTTGGCCCAAAATTTGAGATCCAACATAGTGGTTAAAGTGTTAAATTTGGAATGGGGAAAATCCAGCTTCTACTCCATCCCTATGGACATTCAGGTCATAACTGTTCATTTTATCTCAAGCCAACCTAATTCATAGGTGGTGGTTGTTATTGGAAAATAAGTACATGTCAAATAAAAATACTAAATATTCTCATCTATTCCTTCCTCTTTTTAATATTTGGTTATTTATCTGGCTTCAACATACTTGGTTATTTTTCTGGCTTCAACATACTCCCCACCTTGTTTTTATTCTCCAATCCTATTTAGGGTTTTGCTTAAATGTGTAATTGCTTGAAACTGAAAGGTGTTGGGACTATGCACGCTGTCTCCAACCTCGGTGTCTTCTCATATCATCCATTCTCTGGAGTATAAAGTTCTACTCACATTCAGCAAAAAGTTATCACAATGTTCTGTCTCATCATAAATCTGGCTTTCTTAGAGTCCATGACCATGAAGACAAGTAGCACTTGCAATGCAACTATCTTAATTTTAATTATTCTTCATTTCTAATTGGTTGTCAGAACTCCTGTATGAAGTAATTGGTTTTTATTACATCAGCTTTTCTCCAGCTTGCTTCTTTCTCTGGGCTTGTTGTGCTACATTTCCTACAATTTCCAGAATGTTGAGTTTTTAGCCAAATTATTTGTTGGTCTACCTGGGAAGTTAAGAGTCAAGTTGGGTCTCCTTCAAACCTAGCTGGTCCACATGATTTATATGAAGCTATGCCTACAATTTTCTTGGTATGATAATGAAATAGTTTAACAGTGTCTTCTAGATTTTTTTAACTGGCAATCTGGCTCACAGACTTGGAAGGTCTCCCATTTTGAGTGTTTCAATCCACAAATTAGTTTCCTAGACCAACTGAGGTTTATCAGATGCTGCTGTCTGTTGAGGCAGATTATCCAGATATGGGAGGGCTATAGAATATGGAAAGTGAAACCAGAAGGATTTTCTCTTTAAGGGATAGAATATCTTTGCTAATATGATACTGGCTTTCAGTAATTGGAATTGAATAGATACTGAGATTTATGTTCTGTTTCTTTCCAGTGACAAGCAAATGGAAATTCTTGTGTGTCTTTTGGCTAATAGGTGAGTTAGCTTTATCTCTTGAAACTTTCTCTTGTCTAGAAAAAAAGAATGGTACAAATTCATGTAGTTGTTTTTATGTTTCATATGCAGTTTCTTATAAACTATTTTGAAGTGTTCAGTAAGACAATGTAAAACATGGTTAATACATAAATAAGAAAATAAATGTTTCCAGGTAGATCTGAGTTTGTGATGTTAACTCTTGTTTGCATTGTCAGTCATTTGTGTCTCTGACAGGCTTCTACTTTAGCCACGCATGCTTAACAGATACTAGCTGTGCAAATCCTTTTTTAAAAAAATTCCACAAGGATGTGCATACATACATATGAAGAGTCAGCCTGAAGCAGCATATGAGGCAGCTGTGTAAGACTGAAAAAAGATGCAGCTACTTTAATGCTTTGAAGAGATGCTTTATATATACACTCCTTTGTGTTGTGAAACACTTTTGCTGAAAGGATTGGCACACCTTTGCCAGTTATTGATCAAGCTGAAAGCTAGCCAAAGTTAAGAGATTATTAACTTGCTTATTAGAGTTAAACCATAAGTACTTTTAAAACCCAGATAAAATAAAATATTGGCAAAAGTATGAAATCAGAGTCAGCAATTATTGAAATGTCATGTTCCAGAAAGGGATGCATTTCTGCATATTGTTAGGGTGCTGAGTGTTGCAATCATAAGTAGATTTGCTTGAAGTTAGTCATCTTGAATTCAAACACTCTTATTTCTAAATATAGATATAAATTCTTGCACTATAAGATCCTGCTAAAAGAGCTGTAGCTCATTGAAAGGTTATTGATGCCCTTAACTGGCATTTCCAGTTAGATGTTTCTGGGAGCAATTGGAAAAATCTTTGTCTAAAATCCAGATTTTGGAAAATTCTGAACTGGCAATGTCACTTTTTTTTTTTTATCTTTTCAGGGTTAAAGAAACATTCCAAAAACTGCAAAGTAGGTGAGATTGAAATGCATAAAATATTAAATATTTGAATCTGCTTAACCTTTGAAACCTATGCAGATCAGGTGCACAGATTTTATCAGAAAAAAAGTTACCTAGACTCTGAACCATTCAATACTATAAAAGTAGTGCCTTGAATTGCACTTGAAAGAATATTGTTAATCAGTGCAGTACTGATTAACTATATGGGTCATTTCAATGTAGACCAACTAAGTTTTTGGTTGGTCTTTAAGACAGTCCGATGGAGAATGAGTTTATTAAATTGATATGCAACCTGACTCCCAGAAACTCTTGGTAGTTTAATATTTTTTAAAAAATATTTAAAAATAGATTAAAAAAAAAAAAGAAACTGAAAGAAAAAATGGGAAAAAGGAAAATGATTCACAGAGGGCTGAGTGAAAAGCTATGTCTTCAAGGCCTTTCTAAATACCAGAAGAATCAAGGCCATTTGAATCTAAGGGGAATCTTATTACAGAAGACTGAGGCTGCAACTGAGAAAGCCCACTTCCAATGTCCTGAAAGTTGTGTTATTTAATCAGTAGATCCTACTGATTAAATAATCCAATGCCAGCTCTGCCAGAGTGGATCAGACACAATGGGAGACATACTGCCTGTGCTGCTGCATTCTGAACTACTGGTAGTTGAAGATACTGGATGGTTTCTGAGGGCAATACCATGTAGAATGCAAGTCTAACATTCCTTTTCTTTAGGTTTTCTTAAAATATTCCTGGAAAATATTTACTTGTCAGAGGTTATTGTCTCCCTCATTATCTGTAATACAACACAAGACGAGCAGCATTTATTTATTGATAAATAAATACACAATAAAGAAAAATAACTTTAAAAAATTACCTGAATGACCTAAGTTGTATCTTGTTTCATTAACCATGCAATAGCTATTCTAATGTATTTTAAACAGGCTGGCTCCTGAGCCATTACAACAGTCTTTTCCAGATGGACTGGACAAGTCTGAGAATACCACAGAAAATGGTAAGGTGGAAAAGTGAACTCTTCTTTTGAAAATATAGAAAATAATGGCTTGCTTTATTTTAATTCATACTTAAAATACCCTGTTCTGATTGGTCCACTAATACTCAAATATGATTGGTGCTTTAAGCGACGGTGATTGGTCAACAATTGCCGGCCTGTGATTGGCCCGCCTAACAGCGGGAGATTCAAGGAGCCGTCATTGGCTGCGAGCCATGAGCAGCCTCTATAAAATAGGCTGCTGCGGCTCCGCAGTCAGACTGATTCCAGGAACCAAATAAAAAGCTAAAAGTCACGCTGGTCTCCAATCTCCTTTTTCCCGCGATCTAACAGTAAATGTAATATTTTGTCTCCCAATCCCACTACAAAACAACATGGGGTTTTTTTTGCTGTTTTTTTATTTGAGGAACAAAATTCATCAGTGGGATGAATCTCCCCTGATGAATTTCTGGCAGATATTCTTGGCTGGTGCAGATTACAGCATCACACTTTGAATCAATATTTCTCAAACTTGACAACTTTAAAATATGTGGATTTCAATTCCCAGAATTCCCTAAGAAGCCAAGAGTGAATGAATTCATATGCAAATCCAACCCAGTTTAATAGTCATACTTCTATTTACATAATTGCATATTTTCAAAAAGAATTACCAGTATTTTAATCAAACTAATATTTTTTCGATGGTCACAGCAGAAGTTCTATCATATTTCTCTCTGCCATGTTATTCATTTATCCGTTCATTGAGAAATTTTTAAAGTGCAAACTTTTGGGCAAATCCCAGGTCCTTTTTCATTCTGCTTTTTTAAAAAACAATTACTTTTCTTTTTAGAGGTAAAGAGGAATAAATGGGCAGAAGAGGTAGACAATTTGGCACCTTGTCTTCTGAAGATCATAGCAATAGCTCAGGATATGCAGGTGTTTGCATGGAGATTTCTGGAGCTGCACATCCTTAAGATTGTGTCCACTTGCACTATCTGGATCACACTTCAAGAGGTTAGTAAATAACTATCTCATCTGGGAAATAGTCCAAGGAAAAACCAGGAAGTAAGGTAATTTAGTCAAGAAAGCAGAACAAAATAAATCTGGATATAAATTTTGAAGAAAAGAACACTCCTTTTCTTCATGAAGTTGATTTGCTAATATTTAATGTAGATTTGTATTAATAAATTAATAACTTAGAATGTTTTTTAGATATGTTATAGGTTCTTCAAGTTATAAAGGCTCTAAAATTTAGTTGTGATTATAGATACGGTGTGTTTCTTTATTAACATCTTGATCTGTATATTATATATTGTACCTAGCTGCAGATGCATGAAAAATCAAACTGCTATTACTATGGCTAAATTTGAGGATAAATTTTCCAACCTGGATTAGATCAACCTGGATTAGACTGCAAATGAATTGTTTGCAAATATGTTGCTTTTTACTTTCTTTGCTTGTCTCCAATTTTCTGTAGGTGTGTTTGATGAATTATGTTTTCTTTATTGTGTGGACATTTGCTATTCCTTATTCCAAATTTCGTCCATATGCCTCAAGAATCTGTACATTTTGGTCTTGTGTGATGGTCATCTGTAAAATGTTATATCAGCTAAAATTTATCAAGCCCTGGAATTATTCCTCAAATTGTACTCAGGTCAGTGTGCTAATAGATCCAAATTCCTCAAGCATTTTTTATACTTCCTTGAAGGTATTCCAGCTCCCTGAATCACATACAGAATGTTTTGCACATTTCTGATGATTAACTTAACCTTCTACAATTTGGTATCTTCAAGATATATTGGAATTGCAATCCCAAAATTTCCAACTAGTATGGCTTATGATTAGTATGGTGTAGAAGTGGGGAGGTTTGAAGAAAATAAAGAAATGAGAGTGTATTTTTATGAAATAAAGCCCCTTCTTTTTTCCTTTGAAGGCTTTTTTGCCTGTTCTTTTTCTTTAAAAATGAAAACAAGAAGTACAATTGTATACTGTAGAGTCTATTTGGCCAGTGAGCTACCATATAAATTAAATATGAAGGAATAGAATTTTGAAAACAGAAATGTTTGGCTAATAGATGCCATATGAACTGAATGAATGAAGAATGAATGAATGAGTGAATAAAATGTCAATCTCTTCAGGATCTGCATTTGAATATAACTTACAGTTCTGTCAATGTTGATGAGTTTTTGGAGAAATCATCTTTGTACATAGCACCAATTGACCCAGCACTTTGGATGGGAGGGCTGATGAAGTGCAGTGACAACATTTTTCTTTCTCTAAAGGTAGGACTCTATTTAGCCAGTAATATTATGGTAAGCAAGAGAATATCACAAAATGTATCTTTTTGCTTTTAAGACAGTGATTTTGAGATTAGTTCTTCTAATGAGAAAACTGATGTTTGCCTAATAATATCAGATAAACTTTGTAATATCATTTTAAAATTAGGAACAAGACTGATTCAAGACATTTTGCTATTTAGAACAGATGGTCTGTTAGATGTTCAGAAGCAAACCTAAATCATACTTTTGCCCTAGTACTTGATTTCCATTCATCTACCATTAAGGAGGATCATAAGAAAGATAGTTCTTCCACCAAAGAGAATGATTCGTGAATAATGGCCATCATAAACAAGTGCATAGTTATCTCAGTAGGGTGAGCTATTGAAGAGGAAAAACATGGATGCTTTAGGTAGGTAGGGTACTTGGGGAACTGAATGTTCTTATGAAGGATGTATTTTCCTATATTTCTTAGAACCATCTTACCATTCTGATTCTAATGGCTTTAGAAGCAACTGTGTATCGCCACCAATATTTTTACTGGACTCAGAATCAAATATTACCACCTGTCACAGGTAGCCTTTTTAATAATATTGGCCGGGAGAACTTGGACGAAGGGCTACTCAACTGCATCAAATACTGTCTCAACTATAGTTTTTACAAATTTGGACTGGAGGTGAGAAAATGTTGGTAAGAAAGGAGCATAACTTCTTGGTATTGGGGAATGAGACAGGCAGCTTAGAAGACAAAAGATGTTTGGTTTCAAGTAGGAAATAATCTGACGTGGCACTAGAGAGCCAAGTGCTGTGGCAAGGTGAAGCTTTCTGACACCTGGTTCACATTATGGACTATCTCAGTTTATTGTTTTGGGAATTCAGACAGAAATCCATCTGTCTTCCCTATAAACATGTAGATAAGACTCCGTACTCCTGTCCAATGTTTTCAAATGTTTTGAGACTGATATCCACAATTCTTTAGCCATATTACAAAAAAAAAAAAAAATTCTCCTCTTGGCATGTTAATTGGGGACTCTGGAAGTTATAATCAAAACAGACCTCAAAGTTAGGATTAGGAAATACTGAATTCATCTATATTGGATTGTACAAATGGTGAATTGCTGTCATTGGTGTATCAAAATTGCCCTTTCCCCTACTTGTATATAATTCATTTAATGAAGTACTGTGAGTTTGTCTGTCTATAGAAGGCAAAACACAAAAATGCCCATAGTGAACCACTGGTTTGCTTAACAGCCACAGTGCTTAATAACCATCACAAGAAACATTGTGATGTACCAGTTATATAATCATCACAACATTTGACCACAATGGGCAGACTCTTTATAGTTATATGTTGAGTACTAACTGTATGCAGATTCAATTCTTGCATTCAGTGTTAAGTTCCTTCAGCCTGGAGCCATTGTAATGTTAGCTCAACTGCCTCTTTTCCTTTTTTCAGATATGCTTTGTAGCGGCAGTTAATGTGATTGGGCAACGCATGGACCTCTATGCACTTATCCATGCAAGTTGGCTGACTTACCTGTTGAGCTACCGTCAGAGGAAAGCAATAGCCCAAGTCTGGCCAAAATACTGTTTCTTCCTTGCCAGCATTGTGGCCTTTCAGTATTTGCTTTGTATTGGTCTCCCACCTGCTTTGTGCCAAGGTGAATGCAGCACTGTGTGGGGAAGCAGAGATATGTCATGTGGAGGGTAATAGCCATAATTGAGCAGAGGGCTGGCTTTGCCACTGATGTTCAGCAGCTCTCTTTGCATCAAACTTATATGGACAGCAAATTTGTAAATTATGTTAAGAAGTTTTGTGTAATGAGGTTGATCTCTTTGCTGGCAGATTATCCATGGAGAAGTTCCCGTTGGTTGTTTCCTTCAAATCTGATTAAGTGGCTTTATCTGCCTGATTTTGCTGAAAGACCCAATACTAATTTTCTCCTGTGTAAGTATAATTTGGAAAGGGTAATATCTGCTTTATGAGGAAATGTACCTTATTTTTAGAGCATGGCCCTTTCTGTAATTGATAGCAAGATGACATTCTTATATGACTCCTTATCACAGATGCTAAAAAGTGCCTTCTTGGTGAAACATGTTATGGTAAGAAGGTAGAGTTGAAATCTTCCAGATTTAAATATCTATATCTATATCTTTCCTTCTTTGTGGCAGATGATTTCCTTCTTCTGCTTTTTGCTTCCTTCCAATGGCAAGTTTTTGAAGATGAGGATCAGCTTGTAATCAGTCTGCAAGCTGGAGATAACTCAGAGATTGATCAAGATTTGGGCCCAGCAGGTCTCAGTGAATTCAGTTGGGTGCCAAACTTTATTCACTGCAGGTAAGAAATAAAGGAAAACATGTTTATGTTTGGGTTTTCTCCAGGAACAGACCAACTTCACAATATACTGTCCTCTCGATGTGTAGAATTAAAGCCCTCATAATTCTTGGCTGGTACAACTATTGGAATTTGGGACTGCTTCTTAATATAATGTGGATTTTTTTCAGGTATTGAGAGCAATGTCAGCTCAGGGTATATGGTGCCAACGTTAATTGGTGGTGCCACCACCTGCTATGCACAGGTTTTCATTTTTAGAATAATTTGGAAGAAGTGGTAGCATTGGTGGCTCCTACATTTTGGGACCTTATGTCAACCCTAACTCTAACTCTAATCCCAAAAGGCCATAGTTATGAACAAACTTATTTTATACAGTGAGTGAATTGAATCAGCACATTCTGTAGAATCTATAGCCAATCCTGTATTTGATTTCCTTGTTACTATACAGTCTAGTTTCTATTAATTGTCAGCACCGGATCCATCTTGATTCAGATTTAGGGCTGCCACGGGGGGGGGGGGGCATGCTGCGGGAATGGGAGAGTAGTGAAAAGGGAGGACAGCCACAACAACATTCTTTCACCATAGTTCAAGGACAAGTCACTGGAATTTAGAGGGGAGTGACTGGACTTGGTGAGAGTTCAGAATTGAGGTGGATTGGAGAATGTGACTTGAAAGTCATCAATAGGGCAGGATGTGAGTTTTAGTGCAGAGGGCAGAAAATGTGGGAATTCAGATTCAGATTTCCCTCAAATGTGCCAATATGAATTCTCAATACATTCTTACTTGGATGGACTTTGTCTCTGAGTGCTGAATTTGGGATGGAGAGTTTAGTTGGAATACTGACATTAATTCTATTCTCATGATTTTCTTCTGAACAGATCTTATTTGGATCTGATGAAAGTGCTTATATTCAAGTACCTCTTCTGGATTGCTCTTTGCCTAATTTTTGTGACTGCGACAGCCAGGATCAATATTTTCTGTGTGGGCTACTTTGTTGCCTGCTTTTACTTTATGCACTTTGGACAAAGCCTTCAGCTGAAGCCCCTCAGAGACATTCTTAGACCATGGGACTACTTGATTGCGTACACTACTTTGGTTATAACAGTAAAGAATCTTCTTGCTGTACGTAGTGGGTTAATGTTTGTGATCAACTGGGTGAGGCTGGGCAAAAGTATTTCTTTATTGTAAACTGCCTCAGAAAAACAGCTATTCTACATTTATTTCTAACACTCTTTAATTGGATGGAAAAAGATTTGTTTATTTGTTTTGAAATGGTGTTTCAAAAGAAAGAAGAGTTTCTCATGTTTTTTGCTCTTTTTAGATACGAAGTAGATATGGAGATCCTGCTTTTTGGCACACAAATTGATTTTCAGAGATCTGCAATCTTCATAGATTCTTATATTTAAATCTTAAAGGAATTTGATTTGATCCCAAGGACATTTTCTTAAGTAATTTATCCCACTGGGCATTTTTGAAATTGAGAAATTAGGATGGCTAAAGAAGCTTGAGAATGGTGAAAAGCTATGCAGCAGAAAACAACAGAGATAGCAATTCCAAAATTAACTAGGCTTCAAAATACCAAGAAGAGAAATTTAAAGGAAATTCTCAAATATTCTAAGAAGAAGGTAGAAAAAGAGAAATTTAAGCCTCTCTTTTAAGGGGTAATGTGAGAAATGTCAATATTTTGGCATAATCTTCAGAAATATAGTTTGGAACCACTGTTGATGCAGGAGTAATTTAAGTGGAGTACATTGTAATTCTCATTGAGAAATAAGACATGTTAAGGCTAGGTCACACTGGCCGATGGATGCAAAACGTATGCAAAAAGGACACAGCGGATGAGCAAATTTTCAGGAGTGGCTCCATCCGTTGTCATCCGCTCCAAAAAGTGGCAAAATTTGCATAAACAGAACGGAAAAGAAAGGAAAAGAACGGACGTGGGTAGTATGTAGCAGGGATGTTAAAGGGATGTTCATAGGAAGCCTAGAGGATGTGTATAGGATGCAAACCGTTCACTGCTCATCCTTTTTATTTCCGTGCTACTAACGCTGTGTAGACGTTCCGTGTACCTTTTGTTTCCCCCCTCTTTCCGTTTTCAGCTGCAGCGGATGTGAGTTGAGGGGATGGCCAGAGGATGCAGAGAGGATACAGTGGACGTTTAATGGATGATAAACGGACATAGAATGTTTGTTGCTCATATGTCACAGATTTACATCGTACACAGCAGAAAGTTCATCCGTTCAAAAAGTTTTGTGCAGCTCAAAACTTCTTGAGCGGATGAAATCTCAGTGGACGGATGCTCAAAGGATAGAGCGTATGAAACACGTATGCAGTGAGTACACAACGGATGCATAGCATTTTCCAACGGATGGCCACCTTTTTTTAACGTTTTACATCCTCTTTGCATCCGTTGGTGCAGTGTGACATGGGCTTTAGATACTGCTCATAATTCTTAAAGTGATGCAGTACAATTGGTTGCAGAGGTTGGGTTTATGCAGCTTCCAACATGCTTTTTCAAAATCTAAAAGAGAAATACATGATAGGTGGTTATTTCTGATAACTGATAAAAGATTTGGAGTCCTAATCCCTGCAAAATTGTTCTTTTTCCTCTCTTTTTTTTCTACAGGTTGGATCATGTGCATACCTTAATAAATTACAAATAAACTATTGTTGGCTAATTCAGACCTTTGCGATGTATTGCACAATACCAGGATATGAAGTAGGTAAGTGGGAAGTAATTGAATAGTGTCTTTTATTTATTTATTTTATTTATTTATTTGATTTGTCAATAAGTCTTTATATAATAAGACATCCCAAATATTCCTAAAAGAAAATTATTTATCCACTTTACTTCCTGAGTTTGTGTGTGTTAAGTTGTAAGACTAGGAGTTGAGAGTCTCAAATTCTAGTCCTCCCTTGGGCGCAAAAGCCAAATGGGTGATGCTGGGGCATTTCCTCAGCCTGGGGCTAGAAAATCAAAATAATCTATCTATTGATCTGCACTGGACCTGGATGGTAGATTATGGTCTTTCAATGTAGTGATGTCAATTCTACAATACATTGGAGAAACAAAGCATGGCACAACATAGGAGAAAAAACCCATCAGGAGAGAATTCAGCAGTCCATCTGCGTTTGAAAGACAAAGGCCATTCTTTTGAAGACACTCTTTTGAAGACAGTCCACATACTGAACAGAGAGGACTGCTGGTTTGAAGAGGGGTCAAAGAGGCCATCTACATTAAAACTGAACAGCCGTCTCTCAACAGAAGGGGAGGAATACAATACCACCTATCACATGTTTACAACACTGTCCTTTCAGCAGTTCCTAGAAGGTTCCACACCCATTTGCACTGTTCAGGTGACACAGATAAAACTCCAAGTGGCCTCAACAACTTTCGGAGAGACTGTTGATAACAAGATGATTGCAAGAAATATACATCCTTCTATTCTCCACATTCAGTAAGAACTAAAGAAGCTTCTTGGATGAGAAGTGAAACATCTTCAAGAAAAAACAACAAAAGCCCAGTAGCCTTTTGAAAAAGCACCTTTGAGTGCCCTTAGCATGAACATCTAAAAGTATAATGATTATGACTCTTGCCGTGAAAACAGAAATTTTAGTCTGAAACTGGCAGAAAGTTGTTAATTATTATTTTTTCTTTCTCTAATCTTTCCACTTGCATGTATAGATGTCACCACAGGCATTGATGCATATATGTATAAGTACCACAAGTAATGGAAGAGAATATAAAATGTTGCATCTGGGGAAGAAGCTTAATAGTAGAATGTTTGATTTCCATGTAAAAAATCTTAGTCTCAATTGTTCCTGAGTCCTTGGAAAAATCTAAAAACCAGTGGCCAATCACAGTAGGTAATGTGAGGACAGCTAGATAAGAACTCTTATCCAGAATAAGACAGATAATTATTTTGAAAGTACAGGTGAAACTCAAAAAATTAGAATATCATGCAAAAGTTCATTTATTTCAGTAATGCAATTTAAAAGGTGAACCTAATATACGAGATAGACTCATTACATACAAAGCAAGATAGTTCAAGATGTGATGTGTCATAATTGTGATGATTGTGGCTTACAGCTCATGAAAACCCCAAATCCACAATCTCAGAAAATTAGAATATTGTGAAAAAGTTCAATATTCTAGGCTCAAAGTGTCCCACTCTAATCAGCTAATGAAGCCATAAAACCTGCAAAGGGTTCCTGAGCTTTTAAACGGTCTCTCAGTCTGATTCAGTAGGAATCACAATCATGGGAAAGACTGCTGACCTGACAGTTGTGCAGAAAACCATCATTGACACCATACATAAGGAGGGAAAGCCTCAAAAGATAATTGCAAAAGAAGTTGGATTTTCCCAAAGTGCTGCATCAAAGCACATTAATAGAAAGTTATGTGGAAGGGAAAAATGTGGAAGAAAAAGGTGCACAAGCAGCAGGGATGATCGTAGCCTGGAGAGGATTGTCAGGAAAAGGTGCCATTCAAAAGTGTTGGGGACTTTCACAAGGACTGGACTGAGGCTGGAGTCAGTGCATCAAGAGCCACCACACACAGACAAATCCTGGACATGGGCTTCAAATGTCATATTCCTCTTGTCAAGCCACTCCTGAACAACAAACAATGTCAGAAGTGTCTTACCTGGGCTAAAGAAAAACAGACCTGGTCTGTTGCTCAGTGGTCCAAAGTCCTCTTTTCTGATGAGAGCAACTTTTGCATCTCATTTGGAAACCAAGGACCCAGAATCTGGAGGAAGAGTGGAGAGGCACACACTGCAAGATGCTTGAAGTCCAGTGTGAAGTTTCCACAGTCTGTGTTGATTTGGGGAGCCATGTCATCTGCTGGTTTTGGTCCACTGTGCTTCATTAAGTCCAGGGTCAACACAGCCGTCTCCCAGGAGATTTTGGAGCATTTCATGCTTCCTTCCACAGATGAGCTTTATGGGGATGCTGACTTCATTTTCCAGCAGGACTTGGCACCCACCCACACTGCCAAAAGCACCAAAACCTGGTTCAATGACTGTGGGATTACTGTGCTTGATTGGCCGGCAAACTCCCCTGACCTGAACCCCATAGAGAATCTATGGGACATTGCCAAGAGAAAGATGAGAGACATGAGACCGAACAGTGCAGAAGAGCTGAAGGCCGCTATTGAACCATCCTGGTCTTCCATAACACCTCAGCAGTGCCACAGGCTGATAGCTTCCATGCCACACCACATTGAGGCAGTGATTGCTGCAAAAGGGGCCCAAACCAAGTACTGAGTACATATGCATGCTTATACTTTTCAGAGTTCCGATATTGTTCTATGTACAATCCTTGTTTTATTGATTGCATGTAATATTCTAATTTTCTGAGATTGTGGATTTTGGGTTTTCATGAGTTGTAAGCCATAACCATCTCAATTATGACTAATCATGGCTTGCACTATCTTGCTTTGCATGTAATGAGTCTATCTCATATATTAGTTTCACCTTTTACGTTGCATTACTGAAATAAATGAACTTTTGCAGGATATTCTAATTTTTTGAGTTTCACCTGGAATTGCCTGTACTTATTCATCTGTTGTGCTCCTTCATGAGTTTCAGATTGATACAGATAGCTGGAAACTTCTCCACTGGTACATTAAATTATGAGAGCCTTCATACATAGTAATGTAGGTTTGCTATACAATATTCAATTGAATTTTATAAATATGTTCTATAGATTCAGGAGATTCGTGTTGCCTAAGCAGAAAAGCAAGTTTTTAAACTCAGATCAAAAAAGTTCTGTAGGATTAATAGAGACTACCAAGAATTCCTAAGATTTTAGACTAGATTTGGGAATTGAAAACATATCCTGAAAGAAAACAATGGTAAATCTTTTCTGTATCATTACCAAGAAATTAGCAACTTTATGTTCACCAGTAATAAAGTTTAACTAAAAGGACACTTTCCCTTAAATCAAATGTATGGAAGGTGATAGCTTGGATTATTTCAATGCAAAAATATATTCTCTGTTGAGGGTTAGAGCTACTTTACAATAGGATATACTTTAAGTTTTGTGGAATTTTATCCATATAATGTGATAGAGAAGCCGTAATGAATTTATTTGTTTTGTTTTGTGGATAAATAAAAGTAAATATAGTTTGTGATTTATTTTCTTTTGGAGAGCTAAAGTTATCTTTGCTATCTCTGAAAAATAGTTTCATTCATGGTCTTCACAATATTCACATTACATTGCACAAAATGCAAATTTGTATAAACCTGTTAATATGAACAACAGCAACAGCAGCAGCAACAACAACATGATTCTTCCTGTAGGGAAACTGTATGATCTACATTTCCAACTTACCACCTAGAAAAACAAGTTTGTATATATTGTTTCTGCACAGATCCACCTAATAATGAGATATGTGAATTGCCCAACGATGAAGCAGGAATACTGTGGGATGCAGTATGTTTCACATTCTTGCTGATTCAGAGAAGAGTTTTTATGAGCCACTATTATCTCTATATTGTTACTGATCTCAAGGCTACAGATTTCTTAGCCTCCAGGTATTTATAAACAATATTTGAATTTAAAATATTGCAATATTGTTTATTGTAAGTGGAGATGGAAACAAGGCTAAAGATGGGAGATGAACTGATGTAATTAACATCGAAGCAGATAACTGACATGGAACTAAGTGGGATGTTAAAGCATCTATTCAATGTCTGGAATACTCTATTACTCTGTTGTAGATTCCTCTGCTGTTAGCAATATTAATTAATTGGTTCGTTTCATACACATTTGTTTGGAGATAGTACACATCTGACTATTATCAATATAGCAATCTGTAAGCTTCATAGGTTTCCTACAAAGGCAGCTCACTGGCAATCATTCTCGTAGAAAAAAAAAGTAATGCTGGATAAATTAGAACCTTGATCTAACAAGGCACAATTTTGGAAAGATTGTTTCAACTTGTTTTTCAAAACAGGGCAGCTGAGATGTTTGAGTTGAAGCTGAAAAAAAAGGTGACTTCTCAGATGGAAGAAAATAGAAAAGCAACGGAAATCATGAAAAAGCAGTAAGTTTCTTCATTCAGTTTCAGCAGCATCAAAAAACATTCCTAGGAAATATGACAAACCTATTTTCTTCTGAGGTGCTCAGTTGGAAAAGGCAGTAAAGATGGGTCTTCAGTTTAAAGGCAAAAATTTTCAGTTTAGTATGTCAATATTATTAATGACACCCAATCAATCAGATTGTTCTTTGTGACCAGAAGTATTGGATAGATACTTTGTCTTTCTTTCTTAAATTTTGTTTTTGTGGCAGCTTTTTCTTCAGCTGTAGCATAAACTGTAGTTATCTCATTTTTCATGAGATAAAATCTGTGAAATTTGAGACAATTTACAAATACATATTTATTGTTGTCTTCAGTAGTCCAAAGAAGTCTGCATGTCTAAATCCATATCATAACTGTAAAAAATACTTCCAGCTGGTATGAAATGTCCCCCAAACATCTTCTCGATGAAAGGATCTTGATATATTAAAGATGCTAAATGGAAATTATGCTCCTTGATAGCACTCATCACAAATACAGAAATGTGGTACATATTATTGGGAAAAAAATAAGCTTAAATTTCAGATATCTTGTACTTTAGGCTTCATAGGAAAAATATATGCTCAATTCTACATTGACAAGCAAGAGAAGCCCACAAAAGAAAGAAAGGAAAGAAATCATAACAGTAGCATAGTCTTTGAAAAAATCTCAGTTATATTAGTATCAAAGCATCCTTGACTTTTTTGGGAGGCAGGAAATTATCTGTTCTTTTGTTTATTTTTTGAGGATGGACCTGATTAAACCAAAATTTAAAAACCAAAGTTCCTGCAAAATACTAGAAGCAGAATCTGATCAGAAATTGGAAGAGGAGGATCCAGGTAAAAACCCTAATTTTTTTCACAAAACATCTAAGCCTTATTGCTTAGAAAACCTCAGACCTTTTGCAACCATCTGATAACAAAGTCAGTGGGAAAATCAAATCCAGTTAATAACCAGGTTATTAACTTAACAACTGTGATGATTTATTCAACAACCATGGCAAGAAAAGTAATAAAATGAGGCAAAACTCACTTAACAAATGTCTCACTTTGCAACACAAATTTTGTGATCAATTATGGTCATAGGTTGAGGACTATCTATATATATATATATCACACACATATTAAATATTGGTTTGGTGTAAATGACTGCACTTCTAAAATTTCTTTTGAATAATCCCATTGATTTTATGAACACATCTGTGTACTCTTCTTAGCAACATAGACATGGATTATCTTTTATTGTTTTCAACTTCTCAAACCAGTCTAGAGTCCTGGAATTCCACTGGATTCCAAACATGAAAAAGGCTTTTACCAAATTAGCTTTTGAAATAAACCAAGGTCAGCTCGATGCTGATATATAACAAGTATTATTTCTGTTTATCTTGAAAATAAACGACACTAAAATTACATGGATATTTTGGTAATGAGGGCACTCTCAAATTTCGCTGTTGCTACAATGATTGTATTAGCCACAGTGTTTGTGTAACAATGTCATTTGCACATCATTACTTACGCCCTGACCCTATGGATGCCCATGCTTGGTCATGAAATCTGGGAATTCTGGGAACTCCAATTTCTAGATATTTGGAGAGTGACAGGTTGAGTAAAGTTTTTCTCTTTTTTCTTAAGGCACTTTTTACTGAGTAATTCTTTTTGTCTTTTCTGCAGGAGATGATACCAGCAAGATAGAAAAAAAGAATAAAAATAATTGGTGGCAGCCATGGGTGACACATAATTCAGGTAAATTACCTGTGCTAACTCAGAAAAGATCTAATTACTTGGTATCCCCTTTGAACAGAATCTTCCATCTTTTCAACTTGTCCTTCAAGGGTTTTTTTGACATTTATGTTGTAAAATGATTATTACTAGGCTTGAAAAAGCATGATCAATGAGTTAAATCAGTTGGTTAAAAACATTTTGGTGGATCAAAAAGATGTCTTTGAGTTAATAGTCGAAGTTTTTTTTTAAAAAATATATGTAATGAAAAGGACTTACAAAAAATATAGGTGTCATTTCAGGTACTGCATATAGCTCTCTTTCATGCAAGTACAGTAGCTTAACAGTGAAATGTTTGGCCAAACAATTACAGTTTTCCATCTTTTCTACCTAATTTTCTTCTGATCGGTTAGGCTACAATTGGCTTGAATAGAGGGGAGCTGAAGTTAATTCCATCTGCAGGACACCAGATTAGATAAAAAGGTATTTTAATTGGTTTTAGTATTTATGAGTAAGTAAGGTGGAAGCAGAGCTGCAATTTTTGAGGAACAGAAAACTTGGCTGAAAAATCTGAGTTTTGTCCATGTGGCACATAATTCTATAAGAAGTTTTTAATATCTGGATTTTCTGTCAATTTCAGTGGTTCGAAGTGGGAACTATTGCCTTTTTGATACAGATAGTGAAGATGAAGAAAAACATGAACACTCTGAAATGAGAAAAAAAGAATTATTTAAAAAGAAAACAGCATGGCAGGTGTGACCAATTTCTGAAGGGAAAAAACCTGTGCTGGGGAAGTGATTGAGAACAAATGAAAATAGCACATAGGCATGTAGTTATTTTTAAATGGTAGGAAAAACAGCGCATTCACACTTTGTGGGAATACAATTTTATACTTTTGACTTACAACCATTCATTTAGCAGCCATTCAAAGTTGCAATGGCACTGAAAAACATGACTTACATCCGGTCCTCGCATTTACAACCATTGCAGCATTCCCAGGGTCATGTGATCACTGCAACCCAAATTGCAGTATTCCAGTGTCATGTGATGGCCATTTGCAAACTTTCCAGCTGACTTCTGACAAGCAAAGTCATTGGGGAAGTTAGATTCACTTAACTGTTACTCTTACTTAACAATTGCAGCAACTCACTTAACAACTGCCTCATGTTAATGGTTGTTCTCCCCTAATGGCTTCAGAAGTAGTTAAACAGGGGAGAGGAACTAGATTCTATTTTCTTTCAGTACTTCAATTTTATTCTTTGTTTTGGCTGTTTTACAAAACTCATCATTTTGTTTAAAGATAGGGAGAAATTCAGCAGGAGATAATTTAATATATTCTACCCCAGGTTAGCCATTGCTCAATAAGATTCTGTCCTCTTTGCAGCTTGCATATGAAGCCTGGATGAGGAATACAAAATCAGCTCTAAATATGAGAGAGCAAGATGAAATCAGTAGTCAAAAAAATACAAAAGAGGAGGAAAGGAAAAATGAGCAATTGCCAGGGATTGAAAAAGGTAGGAATTACACATACACATGGTAGGAATTACAGCATACACATGCTGTTATTTTCACTAGGTTATACCATGATTGGTTAGAAATGGAAAATACTGTATTTTAAAGCACCCACCACCACGTATTAATATATTTTGGAAACTTTTTCACTTAAAAATAAATTTAAATTCTTGTTGATGGAAAGGTGGAAACCTCAATATACAACTTTGGTCCCTTCATCAAGGGCATTGGCCTAAGTCATAATTCTGGGATGCTGTTCTGATTTTTTAGTTTTTGTTTTGTTTTGTGTATTTAGCTCATGTCAGTTTGGTATCCTCTGATGAAAATATAGAGATACTGGCTTCTGAAGAGGACTTGGATAAGTCAGGTAATTAATGTCATTGTACAGAAATCATTAGTGTACAAATTAATGAGTCAATCATCTATCTCTCATGTAGGTCACAGGTGAATAATCATCAAGGTATTCAAGGCTATAACTCAGCCTTCCAGTCTTGGAAGGGTGGCAAGAAGGCCATGTCATCAAAGGTGATGGGGCATGAAGCAGGGGAATCCACCAATGAGGATCTGTGCTAATTGCAGTAGAGGCAGGACACCTGGCTATTATTCTGTCTATTTGGGATTTCTTAAGATGTTTTCATTTCCAGTTTATGCATGGGAGACAAGTAACTGAGGGCTACAGTGTACCAATGCCCTGAAAATTAAATTTTAATGTGGTTAATTCCATGATAAGTGATGATGGTGACATTTTTAGGCTACTTTGAAGGGACAAATTCTACAGTAAATTTTGAGTCAATAAGGTCCAGCTTACCATATCTACCAAGAATAATCATGACTTTCTGATACAGTTTCTATTTCATTATTATTCCATGTGTCTCCAACTTTATTATCTTGTTAATATTATATTGCAGGTATATTTAACTGCAGGGATTTAGAGTACTTTCTCCCAAAGTATCACCTTCAGAGAAAGGGTTTTCTTTAGGAATGTAGTAGGATAAGATACTCAGATAAATTTTTCTCTCTCTAGCCCCACCAGATTAATTAATACTATTTGCATTTTGAAAATCTGAATGTGAAAGAGATTGAAATATTCTCTGTATGTGTATGAGTATTCCTGAGAGCAAGATTAGTGAAGTAGTTTTTATAACTTTCATATGTGGGTTATGCTTGTTCTCTTCACAACAGAAAGTATTGTGCAAAGAATAATCAACTTTATTAAGCTTATCTCTATCATGATGCATGCATTGATGTATGGAACTATAGAAGCCCTTAATTCCCTTGTTAAAGATAATTTGGACATTGCTAATGCATTGAGGATGGAAAAACATATTCTTTGGCAGCAGATGAACAAGGTAAGGTTTCTGGATTTTGAAGTATTGTAGCTTACATTCAGTTTATAGAGGCTCTGAGTTTTAGTTGCAATTTTAATTTATGAAACTGGATTTGAGTTTTATTATTTTTACGGGGCTTATTTGTATTGTGGCTAGTTGATGTCAATTCATAGTAATTTTGTAGATAGTTGTCCTGAATTGCATTTGGTGTTCGCTCAGATGGCCAATCTTTGCTGGAGTGATTGCTTTCAGACTGCTAGGATGAATTCAGCAAGTATAAATGTAGAATTCATGGGACTTTGTGGTACTATGGTGGAATATTGTTGTGCAATCATTTTAATTTATTATATTTTTTACTTAGAATTATCAGGAATAAGACAGCCGTATGCATTTCTCAATGTATATTGTAGGCAATGTTAGTTAGCATTGACTAACAACTAATTTCTATTAAAGACAGTGGAATGTGTTGAGCTTTTCTCTTCACTGGAATTTTTTTGTGTCCTAGGTAGAGGCTAATATTTGGAAAAGACTCTCCTGCTCAGGTAGAGGGTTGGACTAGATAACCTCCAAGATCCCTTCCAATTCTGTTATTCTATGATTATAAGATCAATTCCAGATAATACTAATTTCTTTTGAGCTTTCATAAACTGAAGCAATTCCATTTAATTCTCCTTTACTGCTCTTTTTCCACCCAATTAACTGTGCTCTGGATTATTTTCTAAAGGGAAATGAGGTTTCAGTAGATATGGTTCTACAACATTACAGATTTGAGAATAATCAGCCAGTTTATGGAGAATATAAAGCCAAAATAATAGGAACTGAGGAAAGCCAAGGCAAGGTATCTGAATCTCCACCAACTGAGAATACTGAGCCTTCAACTCTGCAACTCAGGTAAGAAGTACCGGTAATTAACTGCCACAAATTGGAAATTTCCAGTATTTTTAATTCAGGTTCTTATAATATTCCTGTACATTAGGAAATATACTGTGATGTTGGGGAACAGATAATGTACATATTTTGAATCTGTAGTATCTCTTTTGCCCATTAAAACATAACCACAAAGACATTATCACAACTTTTGTCTTTGATCCTTTAAAACAGTATTTGTCAACCTCAGCAACTTTAAAATGTGTGCACTTCCAACTCCTAGAATTCCATAGACAGCATGCTACTTGACAATTCTGAGAGTTGAAGTTCACACATTTTAAAGTTGCCAAGGTTGAAGAATGCTGTCTTTATAGAAAAGAGTGCTGGCAGTCTTCACACTGCAGGTACAGGAGAAGGAGAGCTGAAGTGGTCTTCATAAATGGAAACCTTCAAAGGTGGCTGCCTTTCCAGATAATATGGCTCTTTAAGATCAGTTTGGACTTAGATGACAGATGTTGCTTCTACCAACATATAAGGGGTGTATGCAAGAAAATCCTTTTGACAGAAAAGGAGCATGCAAACAAAAACAATTTTGGTGCACCAAAATTACATTAAATTGATGAAATGGACACTGTGGTGTCAATGTCATGGTGCACATCCCTCCACTGCATATTTACATCCTTTGTACATGTTGATGCAAGCAGAAACATTGTGAGTTTTGCAACATGACACTATCTTTCATCACAGCCATTTTTCTTGGCTCCACTGCAAAACACTAGGATAGAGAAAAGTGAGATTTGGAAGGTACAAGCATTGGTTGTATAATAGAAGAGTGGTTGTGATGTCAAATTTTTCTTTCTGATTTATTGTTTGTTTGTTTTTGCTTTCATTGATTTTTTATATAATGGTTGTAAACTGTTCAGAGCTGTGCTTTAAGGATGGACAGCCACAGCAGTTTGAAATAAATAAACAAATAAATAAACAAGCATGAGGATTTCTACACTGGGCAGGTCATAGTTAGGTGATCTCCAAAACCACTGGATAATGTGAGGTTGACTAGATGATCTCAAATATCCCTTACAAACCAATGATTTTATGACTCCCACAGAGACATTCTGTACACACTGAGAAGGAACACAAAACCCACTTTCCCATTTTTTGGTGCTTTGCTTTTTTAGATTTTTTAACTTGGCTTTGAACAAAGAAAATATTCATTAGATTTTTATGTTTTAAAACAAGATTAAGTAACCTGTTGGATCAAATGTGCGGTCTCTCCTAGCCTAACTATACTGGGTGGTAAAAACACCAAATTTTTGATGGTGAGATCTTTACTTAGGAGGCCAAATATGGAATTTCTAAGCAAAGAAATATTGTCTACCCTCATTCTAACAGAGGAATCAAATGTCCATATTTATCAAGAAGTTTGTTTCCATTGATTTATTTTTATTTTTTTGCATAAATCCCTGATGGTAAAAATGGTTCAGAAGTGAAGGATAATGAATTGTTTTTAACAGCTCTTTGGAAGAAGCACTATTGTAAAAATGCCTCTCAAGTCTTGAAGCTACTAAAAGACTTCTGGGCAATTTTTTATGTCTTTGGAAATCAGGAGAGCCAGTGAAACTGACAAAGATGTAATGGGGACTAAGAAGATAGAAGGAGGAAATGAAAAAGAAGCCCTCTCCCAAGGCTTCACTCTGACCACTTCCTGTGCAGAACCTGCCATTCTTTCCAGTTCTCCATCAGAAATTCAAGAGTCTGCAGATTCCTTGTTTACTAGAAGTCCAAAAGCCAACAAGCCATTAGGTGAAATATGTCCTATGATGACAACCAGTGAGCTGGTGCTTAACAGGCAAGGCATATCCCATTATGCTTTTATTAAAACTGCCTTCTGACCTCACTTTGCTTTCAAAGAGCATGAATTCAAGATTGCAAAATCCTTAGGTCCATAGTATTTCAGTGAGTGCCTCTTGTTTCCTGTTTTAACATAACCCAGAGCAGACATCTCAAAGCTCTATTATGTTCTTCAACACACTGGGTGAAATGCCGAGATTCACAATCCCACATTTAGATGACTTCAGCTGTGGAAGGCTGACCTACTAACTTAATAATCCCCAATGCGGGGGGAAAATGAAGGAAGTGTTCATAATGAACTGTATCTAAAGTTCAGGATATTATTTATTCCATATATTCTAGAATATATTTATGCTGGTATATATTATTTTAGTTACAATTGTTAATTGTGAGCTAGATCGGTCTGATGGTTAAGGAGCCAGCCTAGAAACAGGAGACTGTGAGTTATCCCGCCTTTGGCATAAAAGATGTCTGGGTGATGCTTTCTCAGCCCATAATGTCAGCCTCAGACAACAAAGTACTTTGTTAATTCTTGTCACAACCAATGGATCAATATTTGGTTGATCCAAAAAAAGGACCCTGCACCTGAGGGAAAATGCTAAGAAGGGGAAATAAGTAGCATTAGTTAATGACATTACTTTTGTGCTTTTTCCTTAAATATGGTCTAGCATTCTTCATGACAATGAGCTGGAGCAGTCTGATAAATTTTACCAGTGCCTTCCTTGCCCCTTGAAGCTGGGAGTTGCTTTGTACCATGTTATGGTCTCTACATCAGAAATGCTTTGTTATTTTGTTATCATTGTCAACCACATGGTTTCTGCTTCCATTCTTACTTCCGTTCTCTCCATCTTGATATTCCTGTGGCCTATGTTGTCCATTCCAAGGCCTACCAAATTCTTTTGGATGATAGCAATTATTTACACTGAGGTAAGTGTTCAGTAGTTGTTGCATTTAACTGCTTTAGTCTTCTCTGTATATCATCTTCTGTATATCACTCCCCTTTGAACTTCATTGAAATAAAGAACTGACTAGATACTAAGAGGTCACAAGCCTACCTGGGAATCTTAGTCTCTAACTTGGAAGCAACTACTGGTCACATTGGAAAGAACACTAGAACAGAACATGGTACAAGGTCTCAGGCAAAAGGGAGGAAAGCAGGACATCTTTTTCTTTTATTTTTTTTTAAATTTTACTGTAATAACTCCATCTTTAATTGAACAGTGTGTTGTCAATACAAATATATTTTTAAATTGCAACATCATTTGTTACATTAATATTAATTATATCATATTAAAATAGTAATATTCCATATGTTCTAGAATATTAAAATAGAATATTCAACATAGTAGTCATATTTGCTTATCTCTTTTAACATATCTTCTTAATTTTGTTTCCCTGTTTCTAACTTCCATTTTTATTATTTAACCATTGATAAAATAGATCCCATTCCATATAATATTCAGTTTGCTCTTTCTCCTTAATTGCCAGTGTTAATCTACTCCTTTCTGCACATTTCCGAATCACATCTTCACTCTTCCAATTTTGTGCAAATGCAATTCTAGCAGCAGTTAATATATGAATAACTAAATATGCATTTTCCTAACTGTATTTTTCGGGTAGAATCTCCAATAGAAATATTTCTGGTTTTAAATCAATATGCTGTTTTATCATTTTTTCCCAACTACAGATGTATTTTTGTCCAGTATTTTTTTTGCTTTTGGGCAAGTCCACCACATATGACAATGTGACCCAGGTATTTGGTGGCACTTCCAGCATTTAGCTGATTTGTCTTTAAACATCCTTGCCAACCGCACTGGTGCAAAATGCCATCTATAAAACATCTGATACAAGTTTAGGAAAACAGGACTTCTTATTAGCATCTTCTAATACAGGCCTTTTGGTGATTTGTATCTGGAATATATGTCCTGCTAATTATCCTGGGAAAAAAAAAGGACAAGAATGGAAAACACTGATTTCAGCTGAATCCTACAAGATAAATTTTATTATTGTCCCACAGTTTCTATTGAACTTTCTCCTTTGAAAAGATTATTATTAATAAGCAGGATAAAAATACAAAGCCTGTGTCGTAGAACAGATCACTACCCCGCACTTTAGCATTGCTCACTGTTTTAGAAATCTTGAAGAATTATCATTTTATGATAATAGTAAATCTACATATGTTTCCTTCCTATGCCAGATAATGATTGTGATCAAATGTATTTCCCAATTTGGATTCTTTCCTTGGTCTTCTAAGCTATATTGCAGTATCAGTGGAGAAGCACCATTTGCCTTGCCAAATCTAATCGGGATTGAGAAGAAAGACGGATATGCACAGTTTGATCTAGTGCAGCTCCTAGCCTTGTTCTTGCACAGGTACATCTTGAAGGTACTGCAAATTATCCTTAATAAGGAAGAAAGACTTTAATCCACCTTTTCAAGCATGGATTTATTAACATGTATAGCAGATGTCTATGATAACCTCAGAAGAGTCCTGTGAATCAAAAAATTATCTAGTCCAGTCATTTTCGGTCACTTTCCCATAGTGATCAACCATGTCCCAGCAGAAGAACATTGATGCAATAGAGAATGCATTAGAGAATGACACTCAGGTTTTCTAACAAATGGAAATGTCATTGCTAATATATTACCTTTGAAACTGCAGCTAATATCCATTGGCAGCCTTATGCTCCATTAATGTCTCTAATTTCTCAGCTTCTGGAAACAAAAAATTCTATAGTTTGGCCAAATATTTTGTAACAAAGCATTTCTTTTAGTCTGTCCTGAGTAGCCAGTTGTTTTGTACTATCATTGAGAAAGAGAAATGTTCCTTGTTTGGATATTCTTCATACTGTGTATAATTATTTACACCTTTCTTTCTTTTCCCAATTATTTTCTTTTTTCAACTAAAATCTCCCAAGCTGTAATTTTTAACACAAAACTCCTCCAGCTATATCACTGAAGTTTTCCTAATTCTATAATAGACTTGTCATAGAGCAAATGAAGTAGTCAATGTTATGATCATAATATTTGAAGGATCATATCTTCAAATGTTTTTCTGTCCTAAAGCATCAATCTGAGTTCCCTCAAATACTGAAATTTGGGTGGTTACTTGACAGTCAACTTTCTTCTTGAAAGCTCCAATTATTTTTCCTGCTCTGTGCTCTGATATGTATGGGAATTATGCATGTATAGATCCAGCATTCTCTTTCACTTCTTTTAAATGTGGTTTAAGATTCCCACATGAATAACTTTTACTTTCTTTTGTCCCACAGTGTCAAGGTCTCTGGGATTCTAAAATACTAGATCCTAAACAAAAGGACATGGCCAAGAAATCTAAGAAGAAAGGTTGCAAAGGTCATTCGAAGGAACCCCATTCTAGCTCAGAACGATGGCATCTCTCTAGGAACATTTTTAAGAGGACTAATAGAGGTAGATAAATGCAAATATGTGGACAAAATATTCTTGCTATGAAAGGAGGAGAGGAAGAGAAAAGGGTAATCCTGTTCCTCCTGATCAGCAGGAAGAGTAAAAGTCAAAAATATACCAATAAAATAGGTAACGGATAATCAGAAGAAGAAGGGACCTTGTAGGTCATCTAGTCCAACCCCCCACCCAAGCAGAAAACCCTGCACCATTTCTGGTAAATGGCAGTCCAATCTCTTCTTGAAAGCCTCAAGTGATGACACTCCCACAATTTCCGAGGGCAAGAAGAGCTGGAGAAGTGAACATTTTATTGCCAGAGTGGGAGAAGCTAACAGCAGCTTCCTACTCAGTCAAGATGAATACAAAAGCCTAGTTATATTTTGGCACCTGATATATATCCTTAATTTAAACTCACTCTTAAGATCTGACAGAAATACAAAATAATAACCTGCACTCCCCTTGACAGCCTCCTGCCTGTGATTTCTTCTGTTCTGTGGAGATCAGAAAACCCATTGATGATCCTAACCTGCCTCTCAAAGGAAGAGGGCCCATTAAAGAAATGTCTTAAGCTCTCTCTTATTGAGAGAGGAAATAATTTGAGGTGATCCTTTCAAATTTCATTTGCATTTGGTTTTTTTAAAATATTTTTTAATTTCAATCTACACATACACAATGATGAATTAGCAGTGTGGCATCAATATATCATACATTTTAGTATAGGCAAATTAATAATACCAATCATATCTCTCAATGCATATATTGACATTAGTTCATAATCCTTCATTACTTATTTTCAATCTTTCAATACTCTCTCCAAATGCCTACCACCATATCAATTAAATATTCCTAGTAATTCCATTATTCAATTTTCTCCCTGCTTTTATTTTTTTTAAATAAAAAAATTCTCATTTGGCAAGCAGTGTGGTTCCAGGTTTCACATCTCAATACAAACATGACCATAGTTACCTATTCATTTTATTTGTTTAATTTTCATATTGCATCATCCTTATTATTATTAAATATTAAGCTTACCTTATCCAGTTCCAATTCATGTTATGTTAGTATATTCTCATATCTTATTTTACAATGTTATCTAAAATTCTCATCACCTTTCTATGTTCATTTTTACCATGTTATCTAAAATTCTCATCACATTTCTATATTCATTTCTCATATTACTTTTTTCTGTCACATTTGTCATTTTATCAATCCTTATCTATAAATATAATTGTCCCCTTTAATTAATAATTTGAGCTAACCACCTTCATTCTACCTTAATAACAATCTCTCTACCTAGATTATAACACAAATATATATATTTTTCTCAGATTCTGCATTATATTTTCTCAAACACCTTATAAATCATCTATACATTACAAAATACTATTCTCAATATATTCTTATACATCACAACATATTACCTTGCAGAATCTCCTTCCTTATCCTTTTTTTCCACCCATTATCTCTCACTCCTTGGACAATCTAACTTCTTTTCATCCTTGTTTGTTTCCAGCTCCTCTTTATTTTCTGGTCCTTTTTCTTTCCCCCCATTCTTATTCTTATTCCCCTCCATTTCTTATTCCAGTTTTTGAACTTTTCTCTCCCCCTCTTTCAATTTTTCTTTTGTACTTCCCTTTTCTGCTTTTTCCCTCTCCCTTTATCCATTTCCTGAACCATTTCCCTTTTACCATCCCATCAGACCACAAATTTTTAAGTCTAATTCCTTTTTCCCCTTGTTTAAGTAATTATTGTTCCATTTGTCCTTTAAAGTTAGCTTCCTCTTTGTAGAACTCCTCCCCCTCTGGTTTACTTTGTTCTTGTGTATGCTGAGTCTTTGTTTCTAATTTCTGTAATACGTAATTACACATTTCAAGTTAATTTTTATCATGTCCCTTATATCTTGCAAGTCCAATCTTGTATTTTGTAAGTTCAGTCTTATATTAACAAAAAGTTCCTCCATTATATCTTCTTTCCTCTTCCTTAATAGCTGAAATCCTCTTCTTTAATATATATATTCAATTCCAGAGTCCAGTATATTATTTCAGCCAATTTATTTTCAACAATCCATACTCTTGACCCTTTGTTCCAGGTCTTCTAATTGGCCCCAGCTATCTCCCAAGTAACCAGGTGGTTCTATGACAATAATAAAGTTTCTTTTAAGTTCCAAACTCCAAATTCCAGAGAAGACCAGACACTTTTTAAAATGTACTAAAAATTTCCTGTACCATCAGATGGCGTTCTTGAGTCTTTTGCTTTTAACTTTCTTGATTAAATGTAATACTTTTATTAAGTTTGCTAACTTCAATCATTCGCTGTTATTTCCTTTCTTTTCAACACATTCAATTTTAGCATGAGTAGTTCAATAGTTATCCAGTTTAATTTCTAAACCTTTATTGTGTTAAAGTATTTTCCTTTAAATTTTCTCCTCCAAATTAATCCAATACAGTAATTCAATCCGAATTTTATAAAATCCAATTTCCTTCTCACTTTCTTTGGTCACCGCTTCCACATACTTTCCTCCAAGATAGCCCTTTATTTTAAGTCCAGGATACCTCAAAAATGATGTCTTTTGCCTGGTTCACACTCTTCTCACAACTTTTCTGCTCCAGCACAAAACTTATTTTTCTGGAGTGTTCTTTGTCTTTGTGGTGGCCATTTTAAGACCACCGCTGCAGCTTGCCTTTGGGAGAGTTTTTCCCTGTTAGGGAGGGGAGTTTTCCCTGTTAGGGAGGGCAGCTCCCCTCCACCCCCCAGGCTATTCCTCCCTTTTTCACCACCCCAGAGGGTGGTTCTGGTCTCAATCGAGACCCTCCAGCAAGTGAGCTCAGGCCAAACCGCACATGATTGCGGATTCTGTTCCAACTCCAATGAGGAGCAAACCAGATGTCCATTTGCATTTGTTGTTATCCTATCTTTGAGTGAGTAACCACAGGCTCAAAATCCCCTTTTGTGGTTCTAGAAACTTCTCCAACTACAATGCCATTGCTGAAAATGGGCAGTGTGATTTCCCATCATTTTGAGAGGACAAGTGTAACTTAAACTGTAAAATAAAATAAATATTTGAGAAACAAAAGTAGCCCCTACCTTACAAATGGAAATAAAAATAGAAAATCCAAGGGTTTTTCTGTGTCTCTCAACCTCCACTGAATGGCCTCTCCCTATCCTAACAGCTTGCTCACTTTTAGTGTTATTGCTGTGATTTGGTTTATGTTGAGAAGTTTCACATTTCTTTTGCAATCAGAAAGTGAAAGTTTGATCCCTCTGTGTTCATTAGATTCTTTTGTTGCCATTTGGGGAGGGATTCTCCCACACAGGAATTTGCATAGGGGCATTTCTTTTAATGTTTCAGATTAAAAGAATCTGAAACATTAAATCATTAAAACATGATTTGATTGAAGATCAATTGTTATGTGCTTGGGAATGGAACCTCATCAGAAGTTGGGGAGCATTTAAAAAAATTATCCTGTCATGTGAAAGCTTCTCAGATAGCATAATGAATATTTTCCTTTACTCTTGACAGACAAATCTCTGAAAGAAGCCCAGAAGACATGCAGCCTTTTCAGAAAACCTCCCTCTGGCAAGAAGAGACATTCTAAAGAAACAAGGAACCAGAAGATACTTAAGACTAAAAAGTTGCTGATTAAAATGTAAATGGAGGGTTTCCTTTCCTTTTATTCGAAAATAGTATTTCCTGACCTTGACAACTTTAAGATGGGTAGACTTCAACTTCCCTTGGCTGGGGAATTCTAGGAGTTGAAATCCGCCCATCTTAAAGTTGCCAAGATTGAGAAACATTGACCTAAAGAAAGTAAGATGTCACAACCCAAATGAACAGAGTTGCAAGTTGGGCAAGGGATGTCAGGAAGAGTAGACATTGCCTGATGATGACCATGCCTGAAAAAATAATGCTTCTACATAGAATTCTACAAGAAAAAACATGCTACATTTGCTTCTGACTATAAAATGGTCAAGATCTTTGAGAGTTTGTTTAGCTTACTTGATGATGCAAAAAACATAGCTCTGAGAGAAGATCCGGGGTCAGAATAATGCAAGAAGTACTGCACTGTTGTACTTAAGTTCTGCATGTTTTGTATGTATGTGTCACAATACAATGTGTGGACAAAATGGGCAGAGCTTAATCACAACAGTGTAATGCTCATTTTGTCATTTGCTTACTTCTGGGGATGCCTCTGTGATCATGGCTTTATGAATAGACAAATCAGTCAATTGCTGAGAAACAGACTCAGCCTCCCTCACACACCTTGCCCTCCAATTTAGCCATAATAAGATGGGATGAATTTTTTGTCATAAAGATAGATGATGTAAAATAGAATAACATTCTGTGGTTTGCTTTCATTTATGATTACAATTACTGTCTTTTTGTGGTTATCTGAGTTGAGATGTCCTAGAATGAAATCAGAAATATCAGCTTGATATCTGACCCAACCAAAAAGTAATGTGCATCAGACTACTGTATGTGTGAAAGAACAGATGGAGAAGGAGGTATTCAGCCCTAGAAATAGGAGGTCCTGAAATGATGGGTTCCTTAGTCCACATTTAGACCACTTTTTGGGTCTACAACCTAATCTCAACTAGCTAGCAAATGTGTTTTCTGCCGTGTCTGCTATAATGCTATAACTTTTTGCTTGAATTTTAAGCAAGGACTTTATCTTAACAAATATGACTCTACTTTGCACTTTGACGGATCTAGATAAACTCTTACCCCCAGTGTGCTTTGGATTTATCGGCCTATCAAGCAATTCTTCTATGACATCATTTATCCCAAGAGCAGTCCAGTCTGCGATATCTATGTTTGCATCTTTATTGCTGATGTGATTAATTTTATTATTACCATCTTTGGCTATGGGGCATTTGGGGTAAGTAGCAATGTGTGTTGTTGAGATTCTAACAGAAAGGGTTTGTAAGAGTATGCTTTGGTGGGTCTGGAAGAAAGTTTTTTTTTCTCCAGAATTTCAAACAGATGCTGCTTCCTTTCTTCTTGATAAAGAAGAAATACTCATATGCTCATGATGTGCTCAAAAGCTATTACTATTTTGCTATTATTTCAAAAGTTCCAAATCCATGAATGCTTTTCAATTTCAAGTTCTTCAGTCCAGAACAATTTCAAATTCAATGAAATCAGTGCTCTTATAAAAATATCTTTAGATATTTTTGTTGCAAGAATATGTTGTGTCTTGTGAATGTATGAAGGCTCAAGAACCAATTTGGGGTAGTAATTTTAGTTTTTGATTATTGGACCTAGATTTAAATCCCCATTTAATTATGGAGTTCACTAGGTGACCTTGAGCTAAGATCTGTTAGCTCATGCAGTCATTGTGACCCTAATATAAAAGATGATTACCTTGCAGGGAAAGGAAAGGAAAGGAAAGGAAAGGAAAGGAAAGGAAAGGAAAGG
>BLBF01000049.1:2271715-2309430 GCA_015471245.1 Laticauda colubrina | reverse complement strand
AAGGAAAGGAAAGGAAAGGAAAGGAAAGGAAAGGAAAGGAAAGGAAAATAATGTTAGAAGACACTACAGATCGAAGAGGATTGGACTCAAATGCTTTAAAGCAAAAAGTAAACCTGAAGTTGTTGAAGCATATTTGGAACCGAGTCTATGGAACATAGAAGCAATATGGCTTCTATATGATACAATGGAAATTAGAGATAATACGTTAAATAAACTTATGAAGCTGGATTTGAAAATAAAATGCAAGTATTTGCATTTAAAACTGTATATGATTTTAAATGCCAATCTAAAGTGTGGAACCATTATATGTGTGAATACATTGATTTATTATTGTTATGGTTATTGATATTAATACATATGTCTCATACTATTCATTTGGAATAAACAGCACTAAGCAAAGTGCAGAAATACTGTATAAAAAGTCGTAGACAAAAGAAATTGGAGTTCAGAAAAAAAAGAAGAGGAAATTTTACATAATCTAGTTTTATTTGGCATTATTATGATGATGTTTGGTCATATATGTTTCGCTAGATGTTTAGATTCAATTTGGTATTTTTACCCACCAATGGAATCTTTCCCAAGGGCCTGGGATAGGCAGAAATGTTAAGGGTTTTTGTCAGTGCTGATGGTATTCAAGCAGTCTTTCACATGTTTTGGGATTGCAAGATATCTATTGCTATTAATACTGTCTTTTGCTTTCTTTTGTCATGGTGTTATTATTAATTTTTTCTAACATATTTCAGAAACATTCAGAGGATGATTTCGCAGAATCCCTTTTGGAAGATGAAGTCCCTGGACCTTGGCTTGTGATACTCTTGATACAGTTTGGCACCATGATAATTGATAGGGCACTCTACCTAAGAAAGAACACGTTTGGGAAGTGTGTTTTCCAAATGATCTTGGTCCTTGGCGTTCATATTTGGATGTGTTTCATTTTGCCACAAGTAACACAAAGGTATGGCAACATTCAAGAAGAAACTGGGAGTTGCTTCCTGCAAAGATCTTTTCGGGCTCAATTCAAATGGGAGATATAAATTCAGTGGGTGGAATGGCCTTTATTCTATATGTGTCTTTTCTATGTGCTTCGAGGTATTACTTCAAGTCCACAAGGATAACCAAGTCTTCTCAGGTTGAGTATTATATTTTGTATTAATTTGATGTGGTGGGCTGTACAAAAAGTAATGAATAGGTCCAGGAAAAAGACCCTTTACAAAGCTGAATTATAGTGAAAGTGTTCTTTATAGGAACATGAAACTTAAATTAACAGATGTAATGGTTTCAAATGATTAAGAAGTGAAAAAAATACCATAAAGGTGCTACCAGATTTCAGAAGCAATGACAGAAGGAATTCTGGAGATTACTCAAATTTGAGGTGTATGGCCTATGGTTTACCTAGTTTCTGTTTTAGATTCATGTTGGTGGTTGCACCTACATTGTGTAATGTTCCTTCAGTCATTGTTGAGTGTAATTGGGCATTTCACAATTTATTGCTTTAATAATGATTTTAATGATTATTTGAAATATGTATTGTTCTTTAAACTGAGAGTGTTAAATATTATTTTAGATACTGATGATTCTGTTTAGTCTCTTTAGTTACTTTCAGGCATACAGTACAAATATTATTGCATTTGAAATGAAAAAAAAGACAGGATAGTTTTAGTACTGTGTTTCTTACAAAATAAGGCTAGGCCTTATTTTTTTTTGAGCCCCCCCAAAACGGCTAGGACGTCTTTTCGGGGGTGAATTAATTTCTCCCCTCCTGCACGCCAGCACCATCTCCAACAACAGCATCTGAGTTGCTCCCGCTTTCCCCGCCTCCCCGTAACAACAAGAAAAAAAAGATTTTGAGGTATCTGGGAGCGCCACGCGCTGCATTTTGGTTTAATCCTGAGCAGCTGGGTTGACGTGAGAAGAGCCGAGTGAGCATCTCTGCTCCTGCTACCCTTGGTGCTCCAGCCTCGGGTTCTGCAAGTTTGCAAAAGTCCCGGTGTCTAGCCTGTTCTTGCATTCCAAGCGTCCAGGCCAAGCTGCAGCTGTCCCTCTCTTGCCAGCGCCGTCTTCAATAAAAGCGGCAGCAGCGGCAGGAACCATGGAAGTTACGGAGGTGGCTCCCCCACCCGAGAAGTGGCTGAAACACTTCCACGGTTCCCGCCCCTGCTGCCGCTGTTATTGGAGATGGTGCTGGAGAGAGAGGGACAGCTGCAGCTCAGCCTGGGCGCTTGGAATGCAGGAACGGGCTGCGCATTGGGACTTTTGCAAGCTTGCAGAGCCCGAGGCTGGAGCACCAAGGGTAGCAGCAGCAGAGATGCTCACTCGGCTCTTCTCATGCCCACCCAGTTGCTCGGGATGAAACCAAAACGCAGCATGCAGCACTCCCACATACCTCAAAATCTTTTTTTTTTTTACCTATTGTTACGGTGATGGGGGAAAAGCGGGAGTGACTCAGATGCTGTTGTTGGAGACGGCGTTGGCAAGAAAGGCGCCAGCATCGGTGGGAACTGTGGAAGCTGCAGAGGCCTCAGAAGCAGCTGAAACACTGCTGGACATCCACGCCAACACTGCCCACCTGCTGACCCGGGTAAGGGAGAGGTAAGGGAGCCCTCCGTGCTCCACCATGGTGTTAGGAGTGGCTAATTGTGAGGCATAGCTGCCCGCGGGACACTCCTAATGGCAAGTTCCCTCCCTGCCTCCCCCCCAATTTCGTATGTTTTAAACTAGGCCTAAATTTGGGGGGAGGGGCTTAATTTCATTTTATGCCTAGAAAACATGCTGGGTCTTCCTATGGGGGGAGCGTATTGTTGGAGAAACATGGTAGTATATAGGTAACTAGTCAGATTACTTTCCAAGTATGTATTTAATATTTTTTCTTCTGCCACATTAAAATAATGCAAATTTGTGAAAATGTTTGTGATCTTTGGGGGATGCACCTAAAGTTTTTGATAGCCATGTATACAAGGAACTTGAGTTTATAATACTTGTGCTGCAGAAAGCATACCCAGATCTAAGCAGTAGAACATATATTTGTACTTGGGGATTATGTTTGTTTGTTTATTTATTGTGCATGCTTACATTAGTATATCAATGAACAATTCTCCAGGAGAAAAAAAAAAGTCTTATATTTATAGCCATCCTAATGCTTCATAGAATCTGCCCTCAAGTCATTCATTAACTGATAAATATAAGGTACAGAATTATCTGCATGTAGTTCATGTCCCTAATAAAGCTGTAACCATTTACTTTATATAGCCTTCGGCTGTTATTGAGGGAATGAAGAAGAGGATTTAAGTCTTCTCTTTTCTCTCTTCTGTTTATCCACAACTGGTCTGCAGCATCTATCAAAATTTGTAAGATGGCAAGCACAGCGTGGCAATAGTATCCCTGCCATCTTGGTCCATGCATCTATTTAACTCACATGTACAAAAGTGGCAGAGCTTCATTGTGATATTGTGCCTGCCATCCTGCAGATTTTGAACTCTTCCCTTGTGAATACATAATGTAATTATTGTGTAATTAATGACAATTCTGTCTGTCCCCTCACAAGGCTAGACATAGACACTAAATTAAGTAACAGCCAAGAACAAAGAAAATTTTATTTTTCTGTTCCTTTGCAGGAGATTTAACAGGAATAAATTGGCTCAGGTGTGGTATTTGGTCAAGTGCATTTATTTTGGTTTGTCCGCATATCAGATCAAATGTGGCTACCCAAATCGGACCACAGGCCACTTTTTAACCAAGAATTACAACTATATAAACCTCTACTTATTCCAAGGGTAAGTAGTAATTTCATGACAGGACATGTGCTCCAGTCATGGGATTCAAATTCTTTTACTACCAGTTCTGTGGGTGTGGCTTGGTAGGTTTGGCAAGGGAAAGTACTGTAAAATCTCCAGAGATGGTATTTGCTGCTTCTCCGAACTCCTCAAAATTTCTGCTACCGGTTCTCCAGAATAGGTCAGAACCTGCTGAATACCACATCTGATGTGCTCACTTAAAAAAAGGTGGCCAAAGAGAGATTGGAACTAACTCAGAGGTGGTGTTCAGCAGGTTCTGACCAGTTCTGGAGAACCAGTAGCGGAAATTTTGAGTACTTCAGAGAACCAGCAAATATCACCTCTGACTGACCCTGCCCCCATCTATTCTCTGCCCCCTGAGTCCCAGCTGGTTGGCTGGGTCTTCTTTTGTTGCCCTGCAAGGAGAATGGACTTGGAAAACAGATTAGTAGGGAAGGAATGGGGATTTTGCAGTATCCTTCCCTTGCCATACTCACCAAGCCACACCCACCAAGCTATGGCATGCCCACCAAGCCATGCCCATAGAACTGGTAGTTAAATTTTTTTGATCCCACCACTGAACTAACTGGAAGGTTTTAGACTCTCACACTAATAAAATAACTTCAGCAGCAAAAAGATTCTTCTTTGGCCCAAACTGTTCTACTGATATAGATTGTGGGAAGGGAAAGTGAGCTCTATTTTATAACTCCAAACATATTTCTAAACAATATTCTGAACAATATGACCTTATGGTTAAAATGTGGGACTAAGGTTGGAAGACCAAGTACTAGTCCTCCCTCAGGCACAGAAGTTCACCAGGTAACTTTCAATCACTTTTTCTTTTCAGCCCAACAACCAGTATAATGTAGTTGTTATGGTACTGAATGAGGAATTAGAAGACCCAAGATCTACTCCACCTTCAATTAAGGAAGGTCCCTAGTTGTCTTTAGGTTGATATCTCTTTCTTTCTTTCCTAGATTTAGAGGCTTTATGTGTGTATGTGGGAGGGGCAATTAGAGGAAAAAGTGCAAAACATGCCTCCTTGAGCATCTGGAGTTCACAATGATGCTGAAGAGTGGGAAAGAGTGCAGAGAAGAATACAAAATTAGCAAGAGGCTTGAGGGCTAAATCCTCTGAAGACTGAGTAAAGGAACTTAATAGGATTAGCTTAAAGAAGAGAAAGATCAGGGAAGACATGGAAGCAGTCTTCAGATGCATGAAGGAATACCAGAAGGTCTGGATTTATTTCTCCAGAGCATCTAAGGGCAAGACAAAACTGGCAAGTGAAACTTAATAAAGAGGGATCCAAACATGGAATAAGGAGAAATTCCTGACTGAGAGCAGCACCTATTGTCAATGTTCTTTCACTGGAGATTTTCAAGAAAAAAGATTTGATAGCCATTTGCTTAGCATAGATGCACTGGGATTGATTTATTGAAAATGATTTATGGGGGGAACTAGTAGGTCTATGTTCAAGAGTATGTCTATGTTTAAATAGAATGATAATCAGAACTCTGTGGCTCCTAGACAATGGAATCAAGGAACAGTCCTGGCTATCCCCATTTCCTTTTTCATGTAGTAATAAATCACTTGAGCCCCTGTCACACTGCACCAACGGACGGAAAGAGGATGTAAAATGGAGAAAAACACTTGCCATCTGTTGGTTAACGCGATGCTTCCGTTCTGTACTCACTGCCTCCGTTTTGCTTCCTCTCTATCCGTCCAGCATCCGTCTATTGACATTTCATCCGCTCAGAGGGTTTTGAGCTGCTCAAAACTTTTGAGCGGAAAATGTATCCAATGCATCCATTCTGCATCCTCTAGGCATATGGGGGACATCCGTTCTGCATCCATTAAGCATCTGCTATATCCGGTAGGCATCCGCTGCGCACCCGCGCAACTCAAATCCGCTCCAACAGTAAACGGATGCAGGGAGGAAGCGGAACGGACGCGCAGCGTTAGTAGCACGGACGGAGAAAGGATGAAAGCGGATGCAGCTATGCATCTGCATCATCCGCTACGCATCCGCTCTGCATCCTCTACGCATCCGCTCTGCATCCTCTACGCATCCGCTTCCATCCGCTAGGCTTCCGTTCCGCATCTGCTTTCCATCCGCTCTGCGTCCTCCCCCCATCCGTTCCTTTCCGTGTTATCTGCTCTGCTTATGCAAATTTTTGCCCCTTTTGAGAGCGGATAACAACGGATGGAATATTTTTCTCGTCCGCTGTATCCTTTTTACAAACGTTTTGCATCTGTTGGGCAGTGTGACAGGGCCTTTAGTTTTGACAATTTGAATAGATTTTTTTATAAACAGCCATAAAATTATGATTATAAATTTTTTATGAGTCATCCTTCTGTTTAAATTATAAATGGAAATCAATGATTGACTGGTCCTAAAATCAATCAATTAGTCAATAATATATGATTTTTTTGGATTGCCTCTATGCCACTTGTAAAAAAGTACAATTTATCATTTTCATTCTGTCTTAATATTTTTTAACTGAAAACATATAGGGAAGCTCCAGTGTTGGCAGCATTGGTTAAATTATTTATTTGCAGAACATTTCTGCAGTGTATATTTAAAATGAGTGCAAATGCTTTGATTTGTAATTCTTTGAAAGATTAATTACCGATATCAGGGTATTATTGGTATCCAAATTAAAGATCAATAGTTCTCTGCAGATTTTTCTTTAGAGGAAAGCCTTTGAATAAACTCCTAAAATTAATTTATCAAATGTTTATGTGTGAAATGTTTATTACAAAATGCTAGTTCTAATATCAATTTCCCTTTTTTATTCTCTCATGGATAGATTCCACGTAATGCCTTTCTTGATTGAGCTGAAGGCTGCTGTGGACTGGGTCTGGACTGATTCTACACTCAGCTTGTCCAGTTGGATCTGCCTAGAGGATATTTATGCAAATATTTTCATTCTAAAATGTCAGAGAGAATGTGAAAAAGTGAGTGATATTTTTTCTGGATCTTGCTAACCCTCTTAATGCAGGTGACACAAGATAAACTTGCTGGGAACTCTGGAAATTGTAGAGTAAAACTTCTACAAAGTGTCAGGTTGGGTGGTTGGGGAAGTCTGGGATGGTCTAGTAGTCAACCTCTGAAATGGTTGGTTTTCATTAGCCATATTACAACAAACAATGTATTTAAGATTTCCAACTTCTGTGATAACCATCTTTTTGCTCATATATGGAAATATGGCAACAACATGGTTTTTGGAAACACTGATATGAAAACACTGAGATCATTGTACGTTTGTGTGATAAATCATAAAGGGATTTTGAAATATTTGGCACTGGAAAAATTGTATTATACTTACAAAAAATATGCTTTCCTTGGTTGCTGGGCTTGATGCATATCATCAGCAGGGATAGAGTTTTCAGTTATGTGTATATCCTGGGTGCTGTGTTTTGTTTTTTTTTTAAGAAAAAAAACAGTCTTAAAAATCTTATCAGAATTCTTCTGGATCACACCCTAAACCCATCCAGCCCAGCGTTGTTATGAGCAGTACATAAATTAATAAATCTGTGTCCTCCAGTGTTCAACTAGATAATTGGGGAAACTAACAACCCTGGACCAGAAGGCAATTTATTGGAATTTCTTAGCAGTCAGTACTAAGGCCCATTGCTCATAATTCAAAAGGCAGAAATCTCAGTAATCACTGTTATCACTATCTTCCATGAACCTCTCCAGTCCCCTTTTAAAATTATTCAAATTATATGCCACTTTCCACAATTTACTTAGATCCTGTAGCTGACTCTCCCTGCCTTGTTATTTGAGAGGGAGAAGAGAAATGGATAAAAACATTGAGTCATGCATTGCCTTGGAATATTACCACCAACAGTGTAGCTTTGATCACCGGAGCTTAGGAAATAGAATTCAGAACATGCTGTGTTGCTAATTTAGATCACCTTCAAAATCAAAATTAGCAATGCTGAAGCACTTGTGTAGATTTTTAAGGTTGCTGCTCCTGGTTCTTGCTTCAATTGGCTCTATACTGTATAGATTGGTTGTACTATTTACTTATTGAGCCATGGTGGCATAGTGGTTAGAAAGCAGTTTGCAGGCTAATTCTGCCCACTGCCAGAAGTTCAGTCCTGACTCTACTCAAGGTTGACTCAGCGGTCCATCCTTCCAAGGTTGGTAAAATGATTGTTGGGGGCAATGTGCTGACTCTGTAAACCACATAGAGAATGCAGTAAATCACTATGAGGTGGTATATAAGTCTAATTGCTATTGCTATTATTTCAGTATGTATATGGAGTAACCAAAGTCTTTGTCAATTAACTCCTCTTTCCCCTCCAGAAATATCCCCAACCTCCTGGGCAGAAGAAGAAACCAATTATGAAATATGGGATGGGTGGCTTCACTATCTTCTTACTTGTCTTCATTGTATGGTTTCCACTTCTTCTTATGTCACTGAAATCTGTGGCAGGTGTCACCAACCAGCCCCTGGATATTTCTGTCAAAATTACCATCAGTGGTTATGAGGTAACAGAGAGGACAACTGAGAAGAAAACATTTAAGTACCATAGCTCCATATGGTACAAGTACCATAGCTCCATTTCCACTGCTCAATTTAAATCAACTAAAAGAAGAAGGGAGCTATGGGTCCTTGCAGATCCTTGCCTGCAAAAGATTTTCACTTATTAAATTAATAAGGCCTCATTCAGTCTTTGTTATATCTATCAGAAAGAATTACACAGTTGGTGATGTGGAAGATTTTTCTTCCTGATCAGAATAGATAATTTTCCCCCAACTTGTTCCAAATTTGGGAGCCCATCCTGGAAATTGTAATTCAGATCTGAAAAGAATGGGTGGAGGAGATAATGGTCAGCTGGAGACTTAAATGTCTGATAGAAGCCATGATGACATCACAGGTGTCGTGATGCCATCACATAAATAATACAAGTTGTGTAATTTGGAAAACAATGCTGTGAAATTCCTGGCCTACACCTCTGGAGCATTACTTGGAGATGAATCCAAAGAGCTGCATTGCTGCATTAACACAAGGCTAATATAAGCCAATTTACAAGAGTTAATACAGTGAGTTAAGTTTGTAATATAGTCTTCTTTTTTTTCCCCCCCAGTCCTTGTTCACCATGAGTGCTCAGCAACAAAACCTGGTTCCTTTCACTCATGCAGCATATAACCAATTAACCGCTCAATATGCTCTCTACCCTGTAAGTTTATATGTACCTTTGTATATACACAATATATATACTTTGTTTTCTTAAGTTTTCGCTGGTACTTATATGTATGGTATTCAGCTTTGTTTGGGTATTTTCCCACATCATTATAGTTGTGCTTTTAAAGTTGTAGCAACGTTTCGGCAGAATCTCATCTGCCATCATCAGGCTGCTGTGCCAGATTGGTTTTTTCTTCATTCTGATTGGTTGGGAGTCTTGGTCTGTGTTTATTGGTCTTGGAGTTTGCTGTGTTCTGTTAGCATAACTAGCATAGCTAGTAGGCTAGCACCAAATTTAAAACAGAAACGGTTGTGAGAGTCTTACTTACAGACAAACACAATACAGAAGCTTGATGATGGCAGATGAGATTCTGCCGAAACATTGCTACAACTTTAAAAGCACAACTATAATGACATGGGAAAATACATGAACAAAGCTGAATACCATAAATATATGTCCTGTATATACATACACAAAGACAATGTGAACTGTAGGGATCATGTTTCCCTGGCATTTTTCTTCCAGTTGCCCCCTAAAAACACATTGCAGATTTTAAGGAAATTTATTTAATTTCTCTGGTCACCCATCTCAACCAAATGCCTCTAGGTAGCTTATAATTCTAAAACAATAAAGCACTTAAAACCAACAGAAACAATCCAAAACTAAATATATACAGCGTATATTACAATGTATCTCCAATTTGGCTTTGTTACTTCATTTTTGAGAAAAATACATTCCGCATCCCGTTTTACTGTTAATTTCATATTATTCCTGGTTTTAATACTGGTCTGAGAAACCAGTTCTTGGCCCAGGGTGTTGGTGAGTTTTGATTGAAATTCAATTCAAGCCCTAAAACAACAGAATTATGGAAAAGAAGATGTAACTGAATCAGTACAACAAACTGAATCAACTCTCTTAGGGAGTGTTGTCCATATTACAGCTTTAGAAGCAGGGACAATGCATGTTGTTATTGGTTATCTTTCCTTTTTCAGTTACTAGCTGCTTTCGTAATGAAAAGCAGGAGCTGTTGGCTGGAAGTTGTATTCTTCCCCTCCTTTGCATTCAGTGTAAAATGTGTTGGTTACCAGATGCCCGGAAGGAATTTCCCAAGTTGACTGTAGCCTATTTCTTATGCTATCACATTTTCATCATAAAAATAGAAATCAGGGCACATTGGGGAAGTGGTGTCCTGTTAAATGCATTCAAACTAGCTCTGCTGGCTCCATGCCATGCCATCAATAAATGATTATGGCTTAGCCTACACTCAAACAACTCACAAAAGTCCAGAAAATTGGATCTCACAATTGGCATGAGACAATTCAGCACACCACAGGATTGGGACTGTTCACATGTTTCTGGGCTCTTGGCATATTCTTGATATAAAAAAAAATTCAAACTGAATAAAATGGTATAATCATAAGATCTGAACATCAGAATTGAAAGATAATGGCATATACCAGTTGTTGTGATCCTGGAGATTATTGGCCTGCTGGCACCCGTCCAAAAAATCTTGAATGACAATTTGAAAATCTGCACATTGACAAAATTTCCATTTGACAATTACAAAAGACAATACTGCTTGGATCTGCATATATACTACACCAATACACAAAGATATTTTGGTTCTTGGGAAGCCAAATCCAGTGTAAGCATCTGATTGACTGTGCAACCAACCATAATAATTGGTGAGAGATGAGTGATACCTAAATTGGATAGATACTGATAGATTCATAGACAGATAGATTGATAGATGGATAGATTCATAGATTGACAGAAAATGTGTTGTTGTTTTGAGTTGGCTAGAAACCCTAAGGCCTGCAATTCCGATATCTTTGGAAGTTCTTGGGTTGGGGTAAACTGAGAGTTTTACATTGTGCTTTTAAAACTGTTCTCAAATTTATTTTATTTTTCCTATAGTCTGCCTCGTACTTTATAGATCGGTATAGCCCAGAGGACATTGTAATTGCTAAAATAAAAGGCAATGCCAGCCTGCTCTGGAGCATCAGTCCAGGGAATAGGAAAGCTATGATCGCAGAGCTCTCCAATTCCTCTGCAGTTTATGTCAGCTTCCACTGGACACTTACCAGGTAAAAGAAAAACAAAAGAATGTATTTTATGCACATATTGAAGCCAGCTTAGAAAATGAAAAACTGTCCTTAGTTATTGCATTCATTTCCTTACATTGTGGCCTGGTTTCCATGTTATATTAGGTTCTTTTTAAACCACAGATGGCTAACAAGGGACCCTGGTCTGGTTCCTCTGTAACACTAAACAATGTCAAGCAGATTCAGGGGCATCTCTGCACTTTTCTAAAAAGGATGAAACCAGCATTGTGCTATTGCAACTTAAGCCTTGCCTCTTTGTGAACATTATGTATGCAATGTGCTGATCTATGTGGAAGAGGTGGGGCTTGCATTATATTCATATAATGCTGCTTCCATCATTTGTCTGCCCTTGACCCTGTCTACAAACATCTTGAGGTGGTTTCCCAAATTCCACTGAAGCCAAAGCAATCATATTATGATGCAGCATTAGATGTATATCAGACTCGTAATCCTCCTCTAAGGCAAATATTCTTTTCCAAAAAGAGGCACCCTTCTTAAATCTCTATTTGTTGTGCTTTCACAAATATGTACAGTCCAGAAAATATCAGAAAGATGCATCAGACCTTCCCCAAGTGGCTTCTGTGATGTCAATTTAAGATTATTGTTCATTCCCTTATGAAATCAGGAATGCTTCTCTTGTGACAAATATTGAAGCATCTGGAGTACATACTATGCGATATGGAGAGAAGGAAATAAGGGATCAAATCGTTCACATGCTCTCTGGGACTCAGACTGAACCAATGTAGGTAGTATTTTTTGTTTTAATCTATAAGTTCACTCTGGCCAATAACCAGGAATGTCTGCAACAAGTCAAGGTGGTGATGCAATTGCATGATCAAATAATGCGATATCATTATTAGATTTTTGGGGGGAAGGCTATTTTTGTATTTCCAGTGTTAAGGCTAATGCTTCTCAGGTTTCAGATTCAAGTTTATAATTGTTTTTCTAGCTTTAGGCACAATGCTTCTTGATCTGGATGGAGAAGATACAATATTTTTGCTCCACTTTCGGCAGTAAACTATCTAGGCTAGATGAGTGTGTTTAAAAAATGAAATTCAGCATTAGCATTGGTTTGGAAACTTGTAAAAATAATAATGTTATTCTTTTTTCCCTCTCAAGTATACTTCCTGGTGTTCTACCAAAATATCTCAGAGCAACTAATGAGGCAGATGCTAAAATAGCAAATAGCTTGAAAGTTGGTAAGTATGATTGGCAGATTAACACGTGCTGTCTACTTTGAGATATTGCCCTGTAATCCAATTTCTAAACCGCTGTTAAGAAACAGACAAATTTTATAACTGTTGCTTGGCTGAGTAGAAGCTTGGAAAAGATATAAAGCCTTTTTTGTATTTAAAATCAAATACATATGCTTACCCATCATAGCTAGCTAGTTCCTATGTCTTGAAAAAAGAAAGAGTATTTCACATCACAATGAGCTATATTGGATGGGTTAGGGGTTATTGCAATGCATGAAAATCATAGTCAATGTTTAACATCTCATGTGAACTAGATTACTCTGACTTAATTAGCAAACCATGGTTAAAACAAATTATAATTTAATAGAGTGAACGAGCCCAGTTGTAGTAGACTACATTTTTCCTGTGTTTTGAAGCATTTGGTAATTATTGCACACAAATAAGGAGATGCCAGTGTGCTCTATAGTTTTGACTATACAATCAGAAGATAGAAGATGTGAGTGTGCAAACCACTTTTGACTGTTCATACATTAAATCATCATTTTCAATTGAATAAGTTATAATACCCTAAAAACCCTAATAAATGGTTTCACATATTCATAGGAAAACAAAATGAAAGAGTCAATTATAGCTTAGCCTAAAGCTGTGTTTTTAAAATTTGGCAACTAAGATATGTTGACTTTAACTCCCAGAATTCCCCAGCCAGAACCCAGTGTTTTGCTCCCTATCTTATTATAAGATGTAAATAGAATTGAGAGCAGCACAGGCATCTGTTCTTTTATCAGGGAGAAAGTGTGGGAAACAGAAATTAACTTGCTTTCAACAGTTCATTCCCAGAAGGTAGAAGACATTGATGCAATGGCCTTCTTCAGAAATATAACCATAAAGCTGCAGCGCTTGCCAGACAAGTCTTCAAGTCACGTTTCTGAATGGTGGATTGTTAAAGAGCAGATGCCTCTCTGTTTGGATAATATATGCAGCAAGAATATGGAGATTATAATTTGTAACGATAAAGTTAGTCCTTCTGGCCTGGGATTCGTCACTGGATATGGGTAAGGATAGTAGAGCCAACATTTCCTGCTCTGACTGCCTCATCAGCCATTGACAGAATTGGAGTTAAATGAACCTGAACGCCATCAACTTGAGGAAGTTGTCCTAGAGCAGGGGTGTCAAACTGTGGTCCACAGGCTGGATGCATCAAGCGCAGGTCCCGCCAACCCGTTTCGTGAAGGGGAAAAAAATGTCACAAAACGTCTCTTGACTGTACTGTGACACCACGAGTTTGACACCCATGTCCTAGAGATTTAGAGTTTCCTTGGTTGTTATAGCCCACACTTTACAATGTTTTTGAGGTAGTGCTATAGGTGGCTGGTCCAAATATGCAAAGGGAGTTGGCAACTTTCTCAGAAACTAATGAGAACATCAAAAAGAAATCTCATTATATCAGCAATCTTATATCCAATGTTTTATTTATTCACAAGCTATAGCACGCAAGCCTTAGAAGTGTTCTAAGTTTCCCATTATGTACAATTTCAAAAAAGGGAGCAGGAGTTGTCAGTTTTTTAAATTATAATTATTATTTTTGTATTGTGTTTTATACCAAACTTCTAGATAATCTGTGATTAAAAAACAAGGGTTAACTTTAAGTAATAAAAATCTTGCCTCTTTAAAGCCTTAGAATAGCTTTGCTCTAGAATAAAATCCTCTGGGAAAACCCCGTTTAGCAATTTACTGAAATAGCTTTTACTTATATTTACTAATAGGAAGCACTGCATGACTGGTTTCATCCTATACTGGAACTCATCAGACATAAACAGCCAGATTTTATTCTGTGAGGTTTTAATACTTTACCAGGAATTGAACTCATAGACTGTTCCACTTTAAGACTTTATTTAGAAACCATCCAACGCTGTAGGAAGAGATACTCTGTCAGAATGGTATACAAAATCCATAATCGTTAAACATCCGAGCAGATATGGGCGTTACATTATGTTATGTCTCTACATATAAGATTAGTTCCAATGCAGCATGAAATAGGTGACTATTGCCTCCTGCATCCCATAGTATCTACATTTTGTAAAAATTGGAAAAATTCTCCAAGAGAAATTAAAATCATGTAAATATGAGAACATGACCTAATGTAACATCCATTTGTTTTTGCTTTGAGAGCTTCAGGACAATGGACTGTATATATTATTTTGATATAGTTTTTGTGGTTAACTGTCAGATTCAACTCTTGGATGTTTGATCAGGGTTAAGATTTCACTTGCCCAGGAAGCTCAGTAATTAAAAGGCAGGGTACACATACAGACATACAAATTTGGGAACATATGAGAAAGAATTTGGGCTATAGCGACTTGCCTTGGAAGATAAGTTCAGAGGGCCAGGAACAGGAAAATGCATTTCAAATTTTACATTACTCACTCTAAAAATAACCTTGGCTTTTCTTTTCTCCAAACACCAGCATTGCTGGTCTCTATATGTCGTTTGTTTTGGTTATTGGGAAATTCATCCGACAGTATTTCAATGGTCTCTCACGTTCCATCATGTTTGAAGAGCTGCCCAATGTGGACCGCATCCTGAAACTGTGCACAGAAATCTTCTTGGCCAGAGAGGCTGGAGAATTGGAGCTAGAAGAGCAGCTTTTTGCTAAACTCATTTTTCTGTACAGATCACCTGAAACAATGATCAAATGGACCAGAGAACGCAAGGAAAAATAAAAAGCAGCATGGATGGGAGATTACCACTAAGAAACTACAAAAAACAGGGCCTGCACTTGGGAGTTGGGCATCACTGCATAGGACAGCAAGGCAATGTTTTGCTGTATTGAATATTTAATCTACATTGTGGAGGTGTGCAACTACATGTAAGATTTAATATCCAGGGTGTGATATAGTTTTATACTGCATAGAGATTGGAATTTATAATGCTGTACAGTGATTTGGGCCAGAGGAAATCCTCAGTAAATGTTAGCTGCTCCTATGATCCCCCCCCCCTTTTAATTGTATGCAGTCTGATTCCAAATTACCAATTCAGTTTAACAGTAAATTAGCAATGAATTAGGAATTATGTCTTTAATTTGTCAAATAATTGTGGCATGAACAAAATAAAATGTTACATAGGCATACAAATAAAATAAAACACAGAATGACTTTGCCCTACGAAAATAAGTATCTGCCTAAAGATTAAAAGATTTTCCAAATCGTGACAGCACTTCAATAATAGAACCAATTCTATCTATAAAGATAGTAACTCCCTTTTGCTGGATATATTCAAGCAGAGCATTTGTCATAAGTGCTACGATTCCTGCAGTGGATGCCTAGTTGGATATCATGGTCTTGGTAGTCCTTACTCATTGACACTAAGGTTTTAATGTTAGTAATGGGTTAAAAGACAGAGTGACTTTCCTAGCATGATCCCACTTTAGGCCTTTGACACAAAAGGTATAATAAAAATGCATTCCAGCCAATCCAGCTCTTTGTTTCCAGAAAGGACTGGCCAACCAGAGACCCCATGGAGGTTCCAAGAAGAGCAAGAGAGATTGATTTTCTTGGAACCTCCATGGTTTCAATTGCTCTCATGACTTACTCATGAGACATTAACTGCTTCAGCTGCATTTAGCTGCCTTCCATCAATATAGAAATCTGTGTATCTTCAATTTTTCCATAAATTTCTCTACCATCTTTGGAACACCTTCAGGAATTAGCCAAAAAAATGCATTGTAAATCTGATTTAAAAACCCAAAACAATGTTGAAACATGAGAAGCTTTATTCTGGTGTGGTTACCTCCCACATGGTCTTTAATTCTAAACATTAATATAATTCATCATCACAAGCATGTTAAGAACTTCATGGAGATGTGCACTGGGTCACACTGATAAAATAATCATGCAAGAAAAGCATGTGGGGGAGTATTTTGTTTAAAGCTTATTTTTAAAGAAAGAGATTAAGGCTTCCATTAATGTCATGGGATACAGCAGAGTCCAAAGTGATTGTTATCCCAAGATTGCTACCTTACAACTTAAGCAGGTGTTGGGCTTCACATTTCCCAGTGTGATGCAGGCAAGAGAGACAGTTTCTTCCAAATCTTCCCTCTCTAGTTCCTGCTTACCTACCTGCAGGGGACAAAAAAGCAGACTGAGATGTCCAAGAAGCTGAATGGCTGGAAACAGAGTGCCTTTAACCATGAAGTATGTACTTGGTCACAACTTTAAGATGTGTGGACTTTAACTCCAAAATTCTCCAGCCAGCCAGGCTGAAGTCTATACATTTTAAAGATGCCCAGATTGAGAAATACTGGTCGACTAGGGGTCACCAACCTTTTGGTCTTCAGGGACTACTAAACTCATAATTTTAAATCCTGCAGACCAGAGACCCTGGGAAAATCCCCCAAAAAGTCTGCAGGAAAATTCCCCACCCTGTTTTCCTACGGATCTTTATTTGGGATCCCATTCTTGGGGGGGGGAGGGGGAGAGACTTTTGGCTTCATGCAAGGAAAGCAGCAGAAGCTTCAGAAGTCTATCTTTCTCTCCACCAAACTCCACCAGAAATGAGTCTTTGCTGGTGCAGCCTCTTGGAGCAGGAGGCCTTGCAGAGTCCCAAAGACTCATTTCTGGCAGAGTTTGGGGGAAAGAAAGACTTTTGCTACTTTCCTTGCATGCAGCCAAAAGCAGGAGGTGGAAAGAAGCAGCCAGGTGGCCAGGCGAGGCATGTAGGCTGAGTGGGGCAAGTTCCCCCCTCTGCCTTTTCCCCCTCCCCTCACTACCTCGTGTTGCTTGTAATGCAATGGAAGCCTGGTGTTCCTGAGGGCCATGTGGGCGACGCAGCCTTGTGTTCCTGCACAGCCTGGATTAATTGCTTTGGGGGTGACATTTCACTGCAGACCACCAACATTTTCTCAAGGGCCACCAGTGGTCCCCGGCCCACTAGTTGGTGACCACTGGTCTAGACTGTATGGTGACAACTGTGTGGTGTTTCCCCCTCTACTTTATATATTGTGAAAGACAAGGGTGAGAATCCAGAAATTAACTAAAAAATTCTATAGGAAGTAAGAAATCAAGCAGTTGTTATTAATAGGCTCAGATAGTTTTTGAAAGAGAAGAGATGAGAAACAGTTCTAGGCCCTCCTCAACAAGGGCTGGGAGCTGCAAAGCTGTTACACATTCGCAAAAAATAAACAACTGTAATGCAAACCATTCTTAGAAACCAGTAGAACTGGACTTTTCATCATCAGGAAAAACCAGAATACAAGCAACCACAACTTTTGTGTCTATTTTCTTTTTACACTTGAAATGGCCATTTCTGACACATGCTATTTTAGGATTAGGAAATTGATCAGTGCAAAGTGAGGTAATTCTGGCATGCCAGCTCCAAAATGGGGAGAGGAGGGGAATTAAACTAAGCGCCGTCTCTTGCAATCTCTCCCCATATCGTCTTCTAAGGAGTCTCCGCTGCAGCCTAATGGTGAGACCATATTCAGCAGAGGGTCTTCAGAGGCACGCCCAAAGAGTGACAGCAACAAAGCCACACCATAGCCAGTGGCTCTTTCTCCCTAGAGGCAAACAAAAAGGTATCTCAGATGGTTAGCCTTTGAGCCCAAGCACACACACAAAACACTAGGAAAAAACTCTGAACACTGATGCCAAATGTCCATTCACACAAGCAGCTTGTTTGGGACTGGCTCAGGCTATTGTGTGAACCAAAACCACTTGGGTTTATTCAGTAAATTCTAGATATCCAAATGTAGCATAAAGTGTGCACATATGAATCTACAGTTACATTTAAAAAAAAGAAAATATAATGAAGCACATCTGTCAGCCAAACAAGTCCCTTCTTCTCAAGAAAGAAGAAACTTTAGGGAAAAGGATTCAAGAATGATGTAAAGACCAACCACCTGCTTGTTAAAAGAAGTAAAATGCAGAAAGCATCTGTAACATCCACAATATTCCATTGTAATTTTTTTTCTTATTGTAACTTAGGAGTTACCACTGAAGAACAAACAATTGTTTAAATTCTTCCTAAAACTAATGTAAATAAATCCTACACATAACTCCCGAGAAGAATATTTTATAATATTTTCAAAAAATACAGCATGATTGAGTTTGCTGAACCCCCAAAAGACATCCATGACATCCATCAGGGAATCTTGAATGCTTTAAAGATTGATACAGGTAGTACTTGACTTCCAAGTGTTCGTTCAGCAACCATTTCAAACTGTAATAGCACTAAAAAAGTAACTTACAACCAGAACAACTTCCCCAGTCACAGGCATTTGGCAACTAGAATGAATTTATGACAGTTGTGTGTCTCAGGTCATGCGATCACCATTTGTGACCTTCCCAGCTGGGTTCTAACAAGCAAAGACAATTGGGGAAGCTAGATTTGCTTAATGACATGATTCATTTAACAACTGCAGTGATCCATTTAATAACCATGGCAAAGAAAGGGTTGTAAAATTGGGCAGAACTCACTTAACAACGGCTTTGCTTTGCAATGGAAATTCGGTTCCCAATTGTGGTCGTATATCAAGGACTATCTGTACCACATTCCAAAAGCCATCTGCAAGCCTGTGTATTTCTTTAAGCAATGGAGTATTTCCAACACTTGATTCAGGTGAGAAGCCTGCAATTACCGCCAGTTATGATTTGAATGTACGGCTTTTAGTTTCCAGAAAACTGTCAAGAACAGTCATAGATGCAACCAACTCAGCAGTCAATCCAGAACCATGAAATCACATAGTGAGACTGTATGTATTAATTGGATAAAAGAACAGAAAAAACAAATGGGAAAACAGTTACAGTGGACATAACATTGGAGGGGAAAAAACCCCTGTGTTTTATCATAATTGAAAGAAACAAATATTTATGAATCAGGAAAAGGTTTTTGTCAGGGACATAAATAACTGGGACAAAGCTCCAGAAAGACAAGCAGCAGACAGAGCATTAAGAAAAATCTTCTTTACTCACCGCATGGACGGGAGCTGCAATGTCTATGTGGACCCAAACACCAGGCCAATCAAACCCAATGTGTGAAGCAATGAAAAGTCCAGCACAGGAGCTGGGGGAGTTATCCCGGTCCTAAAGAAAAACACAACACAGGGGAGTTGCCTTTAATTCATTTCAGTCTGCTTTAGAATAGCAGTTCCCAAACTTTGCAGCTTAATGGCTTGGTTGGGAGGGTGGGGGGCAAAGACCCCATGACAGTGGCAAGCTGGCACACATGTGCATGCACATGCGCTCGACTGCAAGTGTGTGCCAGCCAGCCACTTGCATGAGTCAAGCTGTGTGTGTATGTGTGTGTGTGTGTGTGTGTGTGTGTGTGTGTGTGTGCGCGTGCACCAGCCCATCACATGTGAGGCCTGGTTGCAAACAGGCCTGGCAGTGGCCTGTGGGTTGGGGACTCCCTGCTTTAGAACATCAAATTTAAACCCAAGATATGGACTTCTGCAGAGATGAGTAAATATACTCATCAGAGAATAGGAATGTGCAATATCAGCATTTGCAGGATGACAATATCAGTCTGCCATCACTGCAAAATGCTACAGTTTGCTATGGCTCCTAAAGCAGAAGAATCCTATAGAAGAATCCAATTTTCAAAATCCTTCAGGCAATGTGGTTGGAGATCTGGAATCTTTTTTTTCAAATTTTCCCCCTCCCCTGCCTTTTTTCATGGTTGGCCTTATACATAAAATAATCTGATTTTGAGGAACCTAAAATTAGCCCACACAATACAGGATAGATTAACAATCATTTGCAAAGCTACTATCTAAAAAAACAAAAACAAAACCCAAACCATGTTGTAAAAAACCAGAGGACAAAAAACAGCCTGGCAGGTGACATTACAAATTATAAATTGATAAATTATAAATTATTATAAATCAAGCAAACCTACTGCCACTGAGTTCTTCATGTCGGCTACAGCTGAGGTAAATTCACTAAAATGGAGCTCTGGGCAATAGACGAGGGGGTGAACCAGATCACCACAGTTTCTGCCTGCTTTGATACAGGCCTGTTCCCACTCTTCGTTATTGGTGAGGACAGCCGCGTGGTACTTCCCTGTGGCGATTCCCTAGAAGGGGTATAAGGGCAAAATGTGAAAGCAGAAGTTATCCGAGTGTGCACTTAGAAGTGTTTCAGCCAGATGCTTCCCCATGCACTGGGGTTAAGAGTTCCTCCTTCTTTTTCAGATGCTGAAAATGTGATGGGGAGACAGAGAATGTATCTCTGTAAACTCTACAACCTGTAAAGGCCCGGTCCCACTGGCCGACGGACGCAAAACGTATGCATAAAGGACACAGCGGACGAGCAAAATTTCGGGGGTGGCTCCATCTGCTGTCATCCGCTCCAAAAAATGGCAAAAATTTGCATAAACAGAATGGAAAAGAACGGACGTGGGTAGTATGTAGCGGGGATGTTAAATGGATGTTCATAGGAAGCCTAGCGGATGAAAGTGGATGGAAGGGGATGACACCTCCAAAAGGGTTCGAAGCGGACGCATAGCGGATGAAGCATCATGTACGCCTAAAGGAAAGGGGATACTGCGCGGATGTATATCAGATGCAAACCGTTCACTGCGCATCCTTTCTATTTCCGTGCTACTAATGCTGTGTGGACGTTCCGTGTACCTTTTGTTTCCTCCCTCTTTCTGTTTTCAGCTGCAGCGGATGTGAGTTGCAAGGATGCCCAGAGGATGCAGAGAGGATACAGCGGATGCTTAATGGATGATAAACGGACGTAGAACGTTTGTTGCTCGTATGTCGCGGATTTACATCGTACGTGGTGGAAAGTTCATCCGTTCACAAAGTTTTGTGCAGCTCAAAACTTCTTGCGCAGATGAAATCGCAGTGGACGGATGCTCAATGGATAGAGCGTATGAAACACATATGCAATGAGTACACAACGGATGCATAGCGTTTTCCAACGGATGGCAAGCTTTTTTTAACGTTTTACATCCTTTTTGCATCCGTAAGTGCAGTGGAATCGGGCCTTTAAAGAAGTCGGAATCCTTACTCTGAAAGGATGCTGTAGGTAAATCAGGGGGTTCCTGAACTATTGGGGACCTAGGAAACATAGGTTCAGATGTTTGTTCCCTGGGAGTTATTGGGAGTCAAGCAATGGTAATAGCACCTAGACTATATATACTACTCCACAGTGCTTTACAGTCCTCTCTAAGCAGTTTACAGAGTGAGCATATTGTCCCCTACAATTTGGGTCCTCATTTTACCAACCTTGGAAGGCTGAGTCAATCTTGAGGCGGTAAGAATTGAACTCCTGACAATCAGCACTGAGTTCATGCAATACTGCATTCTAACCATTGTGCTACCGTGGCTTTTATATCCTGTTATATGTTAAAGAACTAAAATAAAAAAGCAGCATATAAGTGTGTGTGTGTATACATACATACATACATACATACATACATTTAATGAACTACTGTTAATGTTGAGAGACGCTGTCCTGTTTCTTCACTAAGCTGTTGTACAGTTAGTCCTCAACTTACAACTGTTCATTTAACGACTACTCAAAGTTAGAAGGGAGCTCAAGAAAATGATTTATGACCAGTTCTTGCACTTATAACTGCTGCAATGCCTGCAATCATATGGTTATCATTTGCAACTGTCCCAGCTGGCTTCCAAGAAGTCAATGGGGAAGCCAGCAAAGACTGCAAAATACGATCACATGGCATCTTGTTTAACAGCTGCAGGGGTTCACTTAACGAATGAGACAAACATTTCATCAAATTGGGTGTGTGGTCACATGGTGCCTCACTTAATGACCACACTGCTTTATGATGAGTTTTCCAATCCCAACTGTGGTTGTAAATTGAGGAGTACTAGCAAGAACATTATGTTATTTTGAATGACAGGATATGAATTATTAATTACAGTGCAAACCATACAAGTAACAATTCCCCCCTGCTTCCTCCTGCCATTATTCTCTTGATATTATAAACCAGATCAATGATAGCTTTTTTGCATTTGTGGAAGAACCTTTGTTTCAAGCTCTGCTGAGTCTCTCGGGAAGGATTTCGCACACAAACTTGTGCAAGCACCATCTCCCTTGGGTGGGGTGTCAGAATGATCTCTCCCCCCCCTTTCAGTTTAAAGCAGAATGGAGGCGAGCAATGCAATTTATGTGTTCAACTGTACCTGAGCACCTGTGAGAGTGGCCATGTCAAGAATGATGTCAGCCCCAAGGTCTTTGCAAGCATAGGAGACGCCGTCAGCAAGCACCAGACGCCCCTCTGCATCAGTATTGTTGATTTCCACAGTTCTTGGAAAGAGGCAAAAAGCGGTAATGGTTCATTTATACACAACTACCACCCAAGTTAGTGTTAACATTCCTACGTTAATTTCATAGGCTTCCTTTCTTGTGGTAAGCTGTGTTTTTAATATAGTAGCGACAGAATATTTATTTATGAGATTTAGAGGTCATTTGACCCAAGTATTATTCTGGGCAGTTTACATTAAAAGTAGAAAACTGATTAAAAAGAAGAAAATCCCATACCTCAGCAAATACATCATCTATAGGGCTATGCAAACATCCTACCTCACAACAGTGAAGTTGTTAAAGAGTTTCAGAACATCATTAGGGTGGTAACAAAGTGGTGCAGTGGCCTAGAGGTGGAGCTCTCGCCTCACAATCAGGAGGCTGTGAGTTCGATCCTAGATAAAGGCAGATATTTCTCTCTGGGCACAATGAGAATATATCTGCTGCGAACTCCACATTGGTGACAGGAAGGGCACCTGGCCAGTAAACACTCAGCTTCATTTAGTTGCCCCGACTCCATCCCAATGTAAGGGATCATGGGGTCTTTAAAATACAAAAATAAAATAAAATAGGGTGGCAGCTATCTATATGATAATTTTGTTCAAGGGAGCTGGCACCTCCATTGAGAGGCATTTACGGCATTGTTTGATAAAAGGGACGTGGGCTCTTTCAATTATTTGTCCAAGTAAAAGTCAACCAGAAAAGGAAAATTTAAAGATTAATGTGAAAAAAAAGGATTCCCAATCCTCCCTCCCTCCTTCCTTTATCTTGTTTTTCAACCCTGGTGAGTATTGAAGGAACCTAACAAAATTAAATCATCACAAAATGAAAAATAGAAAGCAGGTGGTAAATTTATTTAATGAAGCAGCAGAGACGGCGAGCAGATTAAACTTACTTTCCCGAGTAAAGAATGTGAATGTCATCAGGTCTTGTTGCATTTGGTCCAACAGAATTCTCAGCCAAGCAAAACACTGCATGAAGATTGTCTTTAAAGCCCTGTTACAGGAAGAAAAAAAAGACATCAAATGATGGATCAATGAATTCGACCAGCACCTCTCTAGGAGACACAGCTCCCTCCCTTAGGTTTCTTTTTTCTTCATTTTTTTCTCCTTTTAAAATTTGTTGGTTATCCACTTCAAAACAGCTTTTGGGAATAGAAGGCATACAAAGAAATGTATAGTTTGTAGCCAAACTATAAATATAAGCCTGTGCATTTTACAGTATCCCTGGCTCAAGTCATGCAAAAATACTAGACAGCACATTACACAAATAGACTCATACATGTGCATGCATACACACACTGCTCTCCAACTTACAAACTGAAATCCTTCCCTCACTTTATAGTCTGTTTTTTTATTGCTCCCCTCTGGGAGAAGGTTTCGAATTATTTCTAGCAGGACTACCAGATTCTGTAACAGCCTTTGTTTCCTATACCATCTGCCTGATAAACTCACAAGATTTTTTTTCTCGCTCTGTATAAACATAATCTGAACTAGACTGTGTTGTTTCTCTGGGTCATATATACGTGTGTATGTGGATATATAAATACTTTTTTGTTATGTTTATGTAGTTATATATTGGAGTTGGTTACCCTTTGAGAGCTGTATGCAACTAAATCTTATTTTAATGTATGCTGGTTAATGTATATTTAAAGTGACAAAAAATTATTCTGTTCTATTCTATATGATATTCTATTCCTATTCTATTCTATTTCTATTCCTATGCATACAACAAACAAGTTAAGATTAAAAATTATGGGCAAAATTAACATACTACCAAAACAATACTAGAAATTAATATAAGCAAAAATTAAATAGGGAAGAGCTTAGATAAGAAAAGTTAAAACTGACTTGTTATCAAAAGGTCCCTGTTTTTTTTTTAAAGCTGAATCTACTGAATTTGATTAACTTGGAACACATCCCTTTATCTTTCCTCCTTTAAAATGTAATGTTTAAAAAACTTGAAAGCATCTTTCTTATGTTTTCATTCGGCTTGATTTGGAGAGATCTAAATAATTAGCCTTCACTTGAGGAAGATTCACTAGGGACTGCTAACAAACTTTTGATACAACTCCTTTTTCTAACAGAGATGCTGTTTAAAGCAATTGCCCAGGGAAATGCTAATTTAACATTTAAGTTATCTTCTGACCAATTTTCTTGGCTGGCCTACTGTTCATTAAATTATTGCAGAGAATGTGTTTGCAGATCTGGATCCCCAGGCAGTTGGTATAAGGGACAAAGTAATCAGAGCTGCCAGCAAGCTTCACAGCAATAGGATTTACTGTGGGAATGAAATTTCTTCCATATTTCTTTTTAGAAGAAAAAGTCTTCAAAAAACTTTGAATGTCTAAATATTCCAAACCTTGTGTTTTCACTGTCTATTCCATCCATCCTCCATATCTGGGTGATAAATAAAAATGATGTAACATTCAATTTTATGTTATGACCAGCAAAGAATAATTTTGCATCTGAATTTTTTTCCTATTCAATTGAGTGTATTTACAATTGGCATAGTCATCTCAGGATCCAATCTGCTCCACTGAATCATTTGATGTAAAAATATTGATCCTAGTTCTATCTGGGGAATATTTGGAGAAAAGGAAATGAGGGTGTGACCGGCAATAACTGTTATACAGCTTTGATATTGTCAAACTTGACCAAGTGGAAAATATTTGGGCCCACATCTTTGTGACTTATTTGGTTTAGGCTCATGGGATTTAATTTCTGAAGTGAACATTTGTACAGAAATGCCAGGAAGGTCAAATCTAGCAAAGAGAACAACCCCACTTTCATACATTCCCAAACTGCAGCAGAATGAAGAAGATAGAAGATGATGCTCTATGGCAGGGGTGTTAAACTTAAGGCCCGGGGCCCAGATCCAGCCCATGGGGTGCTTACTTCTGGCCCACAGGGCTGCTCTGGTAAAAGCAAAGGACTGGCCCATGGTGCCTCTGCCAGCGAAAATGGATTCCTGAGCTCCATTTTCAGTGGCAGAAGGTTGCAGGAGGCCGTCACAGCCCCCCCAAAAAGAGCTCAGCAACCCGTTTTCACTGGCAGAATGCTCGGGCCACCACAGGCGCCCCCGACACGAGTGACATAGAGCTGGCCATGCCCACCCCAGCCATGCTCCCTCACCCAGGTCAAACACAACTCTGATGCGGTCCTCCATGAAATCAAATTTGACATTCCTGCTCTATGGAAGAGAAGGAGCTTAGGAGAAAGGCATGTGCTTTGTTGAAATCCCAAATTCAATCCCTTGGATTTCCATGTAGGGTTGGGAGGAAAAATATTGTCTAAATCTGACAGCATGGCTCCTGCCAACCGACAGGGGAGATCGATGGACTCAAGAGCTTGGTCCAAAAGATAAACTGAGATCAAGAGAAGGGAGCAGCTGGTGGCTTCCTTCCAACTTCCTATGTTGTTCCCAGGGGTTCCCAACAGAGCCAGAAGTAAACACAGTGATTTATCTGACTTCAACCGAACACACACAGACAAGCTGAGAGCACAGTAACAATGAAAATGGCCACTGCACATCTTGAACATGCCTCTATATGAATTCTAGGGGAAATGGAGCCTGGTAGCAAAGATTCTTCTTTATAGAAGGACCAAAATAATGAACAAATCATAATTTGGCATATTTATCAGATTAGATTTCCTTACTGAGAACTTCAAATATGCTTTATAGTTCATACTTTTATATTCCATCACACAAGACTCACAGCTTAACCGGAAGTGTCCAGATGAAGATAAGGAAATTTTCATTTTTTAGAGAGGGGGTGGGAATTAAGGTGTCTCTGCTGCAAGGTTGAAATTTTGAAATGTAGAACTTTGGAAGATTCTTTTTTCTTCGTTTATAGACATACTGATTGCCAAGTATGCACAAGTATCCATTCAATGTTATTGAATGGATGCTATGTTTTTGATGACATTACTTTAATTGCTGTGCGATTGTCATCTGGCTGAATTTGTGCATACATTGTATATGTATTCTACTGATTTACATTCCATTCCATTACATTCCATTTGACATATACATATATTGTATATGTATTCTACTGATTTACTTTCCATTTGACATTGATCCTGACTTTCTTTGTAAGCCATTCCAGATGCCTTCCTTGTATGAAAAGGAAAAAAACCATGCACACAGTATTTACAATTACAATAAAATCAAATAAAATGTCTACAGGTGTGCAGAACTTTTCAAATTCTCCAATGATGTCCCAACTTTATCACAAGCATTTCAAAGTGAATGTGAAAGATATCCTATATTGAAGCATTATTTGCAAAGTTCATTTAGAACTGTGAATATATGGCTCCATGACTTGGATGAGATTTGGAGAATTGTGTGCGTGCATTTATATACACAGGACCTGAGTACCCATGTTACCTCTAGCAAAAGCAGTTTCTTTACAATCTGAGGAAAGGGAATTATAGGCAGTTCACAACTTACAACCAAAATGGAGCCTGCCCTTTAACTTTTTGTGGTGGTCATTAAGCAAACATCAGAGTTATTAAGCTAACCCCCTTGTTTACTATGGGTCAGATTCAGATAAAGTATATTCAAAACCCCCAAAAGGCCGTCTCTGAGGCAGATGGGCAATTAAGAAACACGAAATATAAATAAATCAATCTCATTATTGCCAGATGGCTTAACCATAGATAGTTAATGTCAACTATCTTCAGTGATCTACAGAATTTCACTTACTTGTTTCACAGTGGCCTTGAAGGCACCCAAAATAGCAGCAGCCCCACCACAGTCTCGTTTCATTCCAGGCATTGTTGTCTAGCAAAATAAAAGCAGAAATGCAAGCATTTATCTCAAAGCCATTGAAGGGCAAAGTATCCCCAGCTAACAGCTGCATGTCCTTCTTCTCAAAAGCTAAGTGCAACAAGTTCAGTGGAACTTCCTCCAACTCAAGGAACCAGATGTGACCTAAAGACAACATTTCCATCTCTTCCTTCCATGCTTTTCTTTGCTTCTCCTTCCTTGTCAAAATTTAGTCTGAAATGGTTAAAGGTAAGTATAAATCCTAATTTGTGATACTGCTGCATATTTGACCAATTAATTAACTAATGCCAGTTAGTCATCAGTTATGCTTTCGGTTTAGATGTCAAGGGGTAGATGTGAGTATGGGAAAGGAGAACATTTCTTGGAGTCCATTTAACTCATGTATATTAGAGTAATCTGCCAAGTCCTTCCAGGACTCTGAACTTACCTTTCCTTTGATGCTGAGTCCTCCAGTGTCATAGACAATGCCCTTTCCAACCCAAGCAATAGTCTGGGTGGCTCCTTCTGGGGTATGACTGAGCACAGCTAGAGCGGGTGGGTGAATGGCTGCTTTCCCAACCCCATAGATGCCTGGAGAAGAAGGAAGATACAAAGAAATTATTCTCTCTCCCTCTCTCTCTTTCCCTCATCAATCATGTGGTTCATTTTGCAACAATTTGGCTGAAATCAATTTCAGTCACTACATAAGGACTATCTGTACTTTAAGCATGATATTGTCAGGTATCATTGTTCTACTTAAGAGATGGGTAGAGGGACTTCTAAAATACATGGCAGGAGCTCAAGGAGTTGCCCCAAGTCTGTAACATCTTTGAGGTTCTCCCATGCTCCTCACTTTCCTATTTTTAAAGTTGTTCTATAAGCCTTAAAATTTCTAAATTTTCTGAACAGCATTGGACAAATTTTAAGAATTAAGTCTAGAACAATCACCAGTGAAATCTTATTTGGGATTTCAAGACCCAAGACCCAAATCTTTAGAAGATTTTGAAGAAGCAGGATAAAGAGCATTGATGCTTTTGAAATTTTGTGCTGAAGACTCTTAAAATTTTGTGCTGAAGACTGTGCTGAAAATCCCATGGTAGTTAAGAAAACAAACGAATGGATCACTGAACAAATCAATCAATTGGAATTCCTGGACCAAGTTGTAAGTTGCTTTTTAAGGGGTCTGTTGTAACTTTGAATGTTCACTAAGCAGGGTCTACCTATAGACTGACTTGACTTTATATGATCAATCAATGACTTTGATCAACAGAATGAGGAAGGGGTTGAAATCATAAGATGCCAGTCTTCCCTAATCGGACTAGGACTACAGTTCTCATCCAGCACAGCAAACTCTTAAGAACTCTAGTGCCATCTGGGAAAGGCTGAATTAAGAAATAATTCTCTAGGGTATAGGGGAGGAGAAAGAAAGAAAAATAAATTTTACTGCTTTGACTGACCTCCAAATCCTTTCTCCTTTAGTTCTTCATTTTGAAAAATAGTTGGCACAATCCCCAAATCCTTTCCCACTTTTCTGATTTCCTTTCAAAAAAAAGTGAAAGAAGGCATCACTTGATCATCATCAAATGACCAATCACTTTCAACAATGTTGAAAACACAAAACCATATTGTAAAGTCCAAAATTTAAGCTATGTCATTGCAACACTTGGGCCTTACATACCCAATTCCCCTGGGTCCCCATTACAATATTTTTTTGGAAGAAAGGCAGAATTCTCTCACATGAAAGCTTTTTCTTTCTACCTCATTTATCATCTACTCCCTGTATTTCACTCTCAGATGTCATTTTCTTGCAAAGCCAAGAACTTGTGAGTTGCTGCTGATCCATTTTGCTTGCTGGTGGGGACTGTTTCTGCCTTTTCACTATAGTCCCCGCTCTTTCGCCCTTTTGACAAGGGCAAGGTCTTGTCTACCATGGTCAGTTAAAAATGATGGACTTTAAGGGCCATTGGGCCAATAATATCATTTCAATTTTTCAGATCAATATTTTTTATTTTAAAAAATGTAGGTATATGCATGAGAAACTTTAGAGGCCATAACAGGTCCTAACAGCAAGGAATCCCCATATGCAGTGAAATTATAATTTCTATATGGGGGATTTTACAGTATTTTTCCATTGTTATTATGGAGAACATTCGGTGGGAAAGCTGCTTTGAAAAAAGAATGCTTATCATTTCTGTTCTGATTATAAGAGAAAGCAGTATGAAAAAAACCTCTGATTTTGGGAGATTAGGAATGGTAGAATTATAAACTATTATCCAGAAACAATTTAGAAGTTCAACAGTAGGTTCTACTATGAAATAATGAGGTAGGCACTCTGGGCGATTTGTTTAAGAAATTAGAAAAGGGCAAGCAAATTAATATTTTGGTTAATTTACTGTCACTGGCAGCTCTTCTCCAATCTCAATAAATTCTGTTGGTTGGACACTTATTATTCATTAGAAGTGCTTTATTGCTGCTTTAAGTGTTTTAGAGATAAAGCTTCTCACAAGCAGCAAAAAACAATGTTCAGAATTACAATCCTCATAAAACAAATCAAAGTTATAAGAATATTATAATATAATTCAGTTATAATAATTCAAATCCTATAATCAAAAACATATCACCACCTACTTCAACTATTCATACCTCAATACACACTGATCAAGTTTTCAAATGACTCTTGGGGCTCCAATCTGGTATCTGTGGTGCCAGTGAGGCCTTCTTGGACCCAGCACTGGAAGACATTAGTGCAGGAGAAGAGCACTTAGAGTTTGGGGACAGAGTTAAGCATTAAGTTTAGAGTCCTTGCATTCCAACAAATGGATTAATATCAGGCGTAAAGAATCAGGACTATTCGTAAGGTTAGAACATTTAATTATTCAAACCTATACACAGGAATTTGGTCAACTAAAGTTCAGCATTAAATTGGTGCCAGATAAGGATCAACCAAATTCAGAGGAGGATGGACCATTTGTGGGAACATAACGATTCTAAGCTCTGCTTCATAAAACTAAGTTTGTAACTGTGAATTATTTCAGGATAAAAGAGTAAGTAAAGACCATCACCCTTTTGAGCTACCAGTAGAAAAAAAGTTTGGTAGAAATAAAAATGAAGCCTACATAGGATTTTTCAAATTCATTGGAAAAATACCAATGTTTGAAAGGCATCACCAACCTCCAGGAACTTGTCAGTGTTCATTTCATTGCAAGGGGTGTCAACGATTCGAGCTGCCAATCTAACCCCTTCTGTAGCACCTTCTAGACACTAAAAGAATAAAAGAAATAAAGGGAGTCTGTGTTGGTGGAGTTTTGTTCATCCAAACAGTGCATTTTTACTGCCCATAGACTTTTAAAAATGTACTATCAAGGGTGGGCTGCTAGGGGTTCGCGGCGGTTCAGGAAAACCTCAAGCTAAGATTCTTCACAGTTCAGAGAACCCCCAAATCCCACTCCTGGCTGGCCTATCCCTCCCCTCCTATGAGTCTTCACATGGCCCATTTTGGATGCACGTAAGTGCAGGTTCCCACGGAGGCTCGGGGAGGGAAAAAAACAGGCTTCCCAGAAGTTTGGGAAGGCTGAAAACAGGCCTGTTTCCAGCTTCCAGAGAGAGCCTCTGGAGCCCAGGGAAGCTGTTATCGCCCTCCCGGAGGCTTGAGGAAAGCCTTCGGAGCCTGGGAAGGAAAAATGCTTGTGTTGGGGATAATGGGTGTTATCATCTAACTTCTCTGCAGGGTATCTATTCAGGAAGTGCAAACTTCTACATGTAGGATATTATATTCGAAAAAGCTTGTTGATGATCATTTTTGCAACCACTGATATGTTTGATATATGCACATTTTAATTTCATTGTTCATTTTAATGGCAGGTTGGACCATGCGCTGGTGGAAGAGATCAGCACAGCTGGTCCTCACTTAAGGATCATGTCGGCCTTCAAGATTTTCTTCCTTTGCTTTGCATCTTCCGGCTGTCATAAGTAACGGTGGGAGAGGAGGGGGGACATGATTATGGGAAGCAAGCTGGAGGTTTTTACAAAACAGAACTGTATAAGTTTGGGGGGGGGAAGGTTCTTGCTTAGGCTTCTATCTTATGCTATGCACAGCCGCAACTCTTTATCAAAATATGTCAAGGTCAATGGACAGAGGCCTCATCACCACCTGGAGATGCCCACATGATGTGGTACACAACTTTTAATTGCATGAGCCAATTGAACTATTGGGGGTGGAAACATTGCCATCACTTTGTATATGTGATTTACGTGCTCATTTTCTCAGATTCAGAATTCTTTTGTTGCTACCACTTGATTTCCAGTAAAAGATATCTTTTCTCTAATTAATGGAGTCTGAGTATTTCTTTCTTGGATTTTGAATGGAGCACCATCTGACAGATCACTAGTTCAGTGACTGAACTTGAGACAGCACTGAACAAATGGTAGTCATGACTGAACCTCGAAGTTCTAGCTGTTGCAGAGCCTCCTCAGTCATGTGATTGCAGTCTGGTCACTTGGCAACTGGCTTGGATTTCTGATCATTGCCGTGTCCTACAGTCATGCAATCACAATTTGAGATTTTTCCTGTCAGCTTCCCAGTAGCAAAGTCAATGGGGAAGTTGGCAGGAAGTTGGACATTGCAGTTATGTGACTTCATCCATAATGATTTGCTTAGTAACGGCAACCGGGCACTGCAAAAACTGCTGACGCCAAGTGGCATAGTTACTTGATATCATGCTTTACAAATGCATTGCTTAAAGGTAAAGGTTCTCCTCACACATACATGCTAGTCATTTCCAGCTCTAGGGGGCGATGCTCATCTCCATTAGAACTCTCTGGAAAATGTCAACTTACTTTCAACATCTCAACTTCTACTGGGCCATTGTTCTGTCCAATTAAGAAAAACTCCACAACCACTGTCTTCTTCTCCGTACGTCTAGATGAACTGGAGCGAAGGGTGAAAAGTGGGAAGGCCCGAGCTATGGCACAAGCTGAAGCGAAGACCTCTGAGCGCTCACATACCATCTGAGATAGATAACCAACATTGATTTTAAAAAAAAAAAAAAACAAGTACGCTGAACTAGTTTTTACTGAGATAAAAGGAGTTTAATCCATGTTTTTCAAATTTCTTCCCTGGAACCCCTGAATCCCACAAGAACCCAGTGATGTTCTGCAAGAGACAAAGAAAAACCAAAATATTCGTTTTGTAACACAAGAGCAATTTTTTTTTAGCCTGGGTAGATTTAAGAAATATGACCTTCAATTCTCAGAATTCTTCAGGCAACATGTCTGGGTGGGGAATTCTGGGAGCTGAAGTCTACATATTTTGAAGCTGCTCTGGTAGAAAAACATTACGCTAGAGCTTTGCTTTTTGGTCAGCAATTCTGAGGATTAAAAAAAAAAAAGAATCAATGAGTTCTGTAGCTTGAAAAAGCTTCAAAATCCCTTCTGTCATCTTACACACTTATACTTGGAAAATTACAGCCTGATGAGTAATTTTCATCAATGGCTTTTGAGTTGCAATGAAGCTGGAGACAATTATTTTGTTCCATTTCCGTTCTGTGTCTCCAGACACAGAAAGCAGGTTAAAAGATTAAAATAAGCAAAGCATTATGATGGATGGCTAATTTCCTGGAAGAATGATAACTGCTTTGTTGTTATGTAGTCCACCCACACAGACTTTGCTTCAATAGTGATAATTTGTACAGTCCATAGCAGAGAAGGTGAACTGATTTAGACTGCAGAGATAATTACAGCAAATATTCAGATCGCAGCAATTACATTTACACAACCAATTAATCTGATGGGTTTCTGGATTGGCATATTCTCAGTAAGATAACCAATTGGTCTAGGTTACTACAACACACCATAGAAAAAAAATCTTACCAATATTTTGCACACTACAAAGAGACTATTGCCAGGCCTTTAACTGATACACACTTAGCCTCAAGTATATATTCACCTCCATTTTAGAAATTAACTAAAGTTAGTCCTTGTTTAGCAACCACAATTGGAACCAGCAACTTGGTTGTTAAGTGAAGTAGCCATAAAATGAAACTGCAACTGTGGTTAAGATCTTCTTCCAGCTTTACAGATCATAACCACAGTTGCAGTTTCATTTAATTACAGATTTGCTTTACAGATCTGCAAAGATTATCAATGCAATGATTGGTCTTCATAACCAATTATGAAGGTGACTTCATAATTGAGAACGATCACGAAATGAGGACACCTCCAAATTGCAAGTTGGCTTTTTAGAAAAATCATCCCCTTTCCACCTTGAGTGCTTTCTCTCCCATCTTCACTTACAAGGATGCATCTCTTGGTTCCTCCAGGCAAGCATGTTCGGATAACCCGGGTCAGGAATTGAGCAGCAGATGGGCTGTTATGTCGGCTCACCCGGGAAGGTAAAGCAGCTACTGTGGCATGGTTCAGGTAGAGGGGACAGCTGTCGGTGGGGTTGGGGTTCAAAGTATTTAATGCCGCTTGCCATATCTAAGAACAGAGGGGAAAAAGTTAGTGTCAAGATGCCGGCAGTTATCCCCATTTAAATCATGAGTCTTGAGCCAAACTTCCAAAACTTCAAAAGGATTTATTGTGAGTTAAAATGTCCAGCACTACCTCAGTGTAGCCGACTATGAGACACATAATTCATTGTCATCCTTCACCCTGGTTTCTCCCCACCCACACCCTGGGTGTATCATAATTCATATTCTCCAAAGGGACACATCCATAGCCCAGAGTCATCAATCATGCTCTCCAGTTAGAATTTTGCACGGCAAAAACTTTGATCACCTAGTTACTATCTTTGAAAACATTTATGGAATGCAGTTTCAGTTTGCAAGTGGCTGCACTGCGCCCCCCTCCCTTTCTGTTGGCAACTCTAAAAAGACCATAGAAATATTTTATGAGTTGACAGTTAGGTCTTCTGCAGGCACACTGTTCTTTAAGCAGAATCTTCAGCCCAGGGAAATCCTCAAAGGTAGGTCCAAAAAGTCGAGATGGCAACCACAAGAGTACACCTGAAACTCTGCCCATTTTTTTATGTGTGTGGTGTATAAAAAAACAGGCAGAGCTTCAATTGCACCCTTGTGGTTGCCATCATGGTCCTTTTTGGACCATACGCAGCAGTTAGGCTTAAATACCGCCCCGTAGTGCTTTGAAGCACTCTCTAAGTGGTTTACAATGTACAAGCATTATTTGAGTATTCTCCCCAACAATCTGGCTCCTCATTTTATCGACCTCAAAAGGATGGAAGGCAGAGTCAACCTTGAGCCCCGTCAGGATTGAACTCCAGGCTGTGGGCAGTTTGCCTGCAGTACTGCATTCTAACCACTGTGCCATCTGGGCTCTTATGGGATGTATCGGATACCCTTGTCTGATCTGAACCGTGTTGGGACTCTTCTTTCTGTGATGCCTGAAGGTTTTCCTGCACAGGAAAGACTGATGCAACTGGCAGGGATAATGGGAGCATTTAAAACTCAAGGTGTTTTTTTTTTTTTAAATGTACTCTTATTATGATGCGGTTAACCTGCATGCAACCATTTACCAAGTGACAATTTGCTACTGTCATGGGAGGTTATTTTCTCATCCCTCTACCAAAAGTTAGAAATCATGAGATACTGGAAAGTTAACAATGTTCTTTTTCTAGACTGAACAGTTGCCAAGTGGTTTCTCCTGAACTCCCAGAATTCTTGGCAATGGCTGGAGATTCTGGGAAGAAACTTTCTGATAGTGAGAACAATCAACCCCTGGAACAGAAGTTGCCCTCAGAAGTTGTGGGAGTGCCATCACTTGAAACTTTCAAGAAGAGATTGGACTCCCATCTGTCAGAAATGATGTAGGTCTACCGCTTGGGTGGAGAGTTGGACTAGATGACCTACAAGTCCCTTCCAACTCTGATTATCTGTTATCTGGAACTAAAGTACAACATCTGGGTGATGTCTAGATTGAACAAGGCTCAATAGTGTAATTTAATTTGCCACTTAATTACCACATTGTTATATGCTCCTCAATGTAAAGCAGGGGTGTCAAACTCACGTCGTCACGTGCCATAGTGAGACTTCCCCCCCCTTCGCTAAACTGGGCGTGGGCATGGCTGGTGTGTGATGCATCCGGACTGTGGGCCGGGATTTAACAGCCCTGATGTAAAGTATGCATGTAACCAACAGCAATGTTGTCCTAGCACTTAAGAAATGACATTCCTTTGGAATGACATTCCAACATTCAGATCCCTCTGATCGTACAAGCCTCTTTTGAGAACTTCCTTTTCCCCTCAAAAAGTTGATGATGTGGCAATCTGACAGATAGTGCTGGTTTTGATTACAATATGTAATGTTCTGAGTTTTTGTTGCTGTTTTTAAAGAGTGCACTGGTTTTAATTGTATGCTACCCAGAGCTGCCTTTGAATTCGGGTGGCTTTATCAAGCAAAATTATACCAATCAACCTGTCCAAAAAAAAGTGCAGCTATGATTAACTGCTCTTATAGGTCCACTGGTCAGAGAGAGGGACAGTTCTCTGGGCAATTCAGGGTCAATCAAGTCATTTGAGTTAACCTACACACATAGCTGTCATCCCTACTGATCTGAACCTTCAAAACCTATTTTTTATAGAACTATCAGATCTGTACCCTATCAGTCCAGATGAGTACAAGATGGTAGCAGAGAAATATAGAAAATCCCAGCTCTTTACTGCTATCCAGCAGTTACCTGTACTTTTGCAGCTCTACATTTTGGCAGTCAATGTAGGAATAGCAATCAACATCAGTGCCTCTCATAGTGGTTAATATAGGAAACAGAAATCACTCATTAACCCCAGTGCAATGGGAGTGTGGGCATTTAAAGGAACCCTTCATTAGTTCCCCTCTATGGTTGGGGGATTTACCAGCGAGTCCTAACTTATAGTCCTTTAAAAATGTATGCATGTGTAATCCTTTTCTAGGCAATCTGAAGATTCTTTTGCATTTAAGTGGCTGCTTTTGCACATCATGCTAAGTATAGCTTTTTTTTTTTTTTGGTTAGACTCTTTTGGCTGGGTGAAAGCTAATGATTCATAAATTGCAATGGCCAAAACTAAATATGGTTTTAAGTCAAGCCTATCTCTGTCTTAGTGCACTGGGAGAGCCCAGACAGACAATATTTTGAACATGGATTTCTTATGGCAGTCCCCATCTTTTTCAGAGAAAGGGGAAGAAAATATTAGAGAAAGAAAATACTAACTATTAATGGCTCCCCTGCAGAATTATGGACCTATTTAAAGAATCCCCAAGAAGGGGGTTGTTTCAAAAAAAGACCATTAAAAAACTGCTGTTGCTGTTATTATTACAATTAAATTTGTACACCACCAGGATCCCAAAGGCTTCAGTCCAGATTCAAAACCATTCTCCAATCATGGGAAAGTCCAGCTGTTGAAAAGTAAATAAAAATAGTTGGGGAAAGTCATTAAAAGGGGAAGTGCCCTTAATGTAACTGTTGGCACACACTTTCACAAAATGCTTCTCAAGATATGCTGGCCCTGATGCTTTTCCAGTATTGCTCAACTGGGAGAATAACATCCTGATTAATCACAAGAAGAACCTGCATGTCTCTCCTGGCTCAGCAGAGCAAATTATGGCTTATGTGGCACTCTGCCTATATATAAAATGCTAAAACTCTTGTGTCTGATACCGTGTAACCTTCCATGAGACAAAATGGGAAAGAATAGTGAACTACAATAACTTAAATGGGCTAGTTTAAAGAATGCTGGGATCTATAATTTCTGTGGGGATGAAAATTGTGCCAAAGCTTCTGACTACACGTCTTAGAAGCCCATAGGTTGCATAGCACAAGGGAAGATGGGAGGGGTGTATTCCCACCTTTATTCCTGCCTCTCTCTGGCCCCTGTACTCAACTGGCTGGGAGCAAGACCCAATAAGCAAGTGGCCACTGGCTGCTTTGGGCATCTGAAATCCTTTAATAGTGGTAGCTGTTGAGGGAAAAATGAGGAAGCGTCTCAGATGCCTGCTGACAGGGGAAGGATGGTGTATGTCAGAGGTGATATTCAGCAGGTTCTGACCAGTTCTGGAGAACCAGTAGCAGAAATTTTGAGTAGTTCGGAGAACCAGCAAATATCACCTCTGCCTGGCCCCGCCTCCATCTCTTCTCTGCCTCCCAAGTCCCAGCTGATTGGGTCAATCTTCTTTTGTTGCCCTGCATAGGAGAATGGAGCTGGAAAGAAGGTTAGTGGGGTGGGGAGGGAATGGGGATTTTGCAGTAACCTTCCCCACCATGCCACACCACACCTACTAAGCCACATCCATAGAACCGGTAGTAAAAAAAAATTGAATCCCATCACTGGTGTGTGTGTGTGTGTGTGTGTGTGTGTGTGTGTGTGTGTGTGTCTGTCTGTCTGTCTGTCTGTCTGTCTGTCTGTCTGTCTGTCTGTCT
>BLBF01000049.1:2232780-2271705 GCA_015471245.1 Laticauda colubrina | reverse complement strand
TCTGTCTGTCTGTCTGTCTGTCTGTCTGTCTGTCTGTCTGTCTGTCTATTTGTGCTGGCGATGGGCATTCTTCCTCTCCCCATGCTGGCTGGGGAATTCTGGGAGTTGAAGTCCACACGCTTTAAAGCTGCCAAGGTTGAGAAATACTGTTCTATTTCAGCACTATCTCACGTTTGTTAGATTTAAAGCTCACCAGAAGGCCAAGCCTGCATTTGTAGCATTCTTCAATTCTTCTCAACAATAATCCTGTAAATTGGGCTGTGAGTGACTGGGAAGCACATCTTCCATGAGTTTCCAAGGCTGAGGGTAGGCCTAGCCCGAGGCCCTAGTTCAACACCTTAAATCTTAAAAAGCTTGAATTTCATACTCCCGTTGTGAAATTATTTGTCTTCAGAGTGCTGAGGCTGAAAAATCCCGCTAATCTTCAATTTACAGTCACAACCGGTTGACCAAAATTTCCATTGCTATGTGGGGCGGTTGTTAAATAAGTCATGCCTGATTTTATGACCTTTTTTTTTGCCACTGTTGTAAAGTGAATCATGCAGCTGTTAAACAAATCTGATTTCCCCTCTGACTTTGCTTGTTAGAAGCCAGGTGGGAAGATTGCAAATGGTGATCACATGACCCCAGGATATCACAACAGTTGTAAATAGTAGTAGCCAAAAACCTTAATTTTGTTCAGGTGACCTTGGGGAACTATGATGGCTGTAAGTGCGAGGATAGGTCATAGGTTACTTTTTTCAACATTTATTTATTTATTTGTTAAATTTCTATGCCTATACTTTATTCCTGGCCTTCGAATGATCACTAAATTAATGGTTGTTAAATCAAGGATCACCTGTAAGGAGATCCATTCAATTTCCTTGTTAATATAAGAATCTTGGGGAAAATGGAATAAAATCTAGAGCAGTGTTTCTCAATCTCAGGAACTCTCACATGGATGGACTTCAACTCAGAAAATTCCCCAGCCAGCATGATCTAAGGCTCCATTCACACAACATCTTATATTATTTATTTTGCTTAATCATATTGATTCAAACACAATTGGTCGAACTCACACAACACCATAAACCAGTGGTCCCCAACCTTTTTTGTACCAGGGACCAGTTTCACACAGAAACACTTTTTTGTGGACTGGCAAAATCAATTCTTCCCCAATAGTAAAGGGCTTCTTAGCTTTAGCAATGCAGTCCGCGAAGTTAGGTGCAGAAGTTAGGTGCAGAAGTTAGGTGCAGAAGTTAGGCGAGGGCGGAAGTGGTTGTCTTTCAAAATAAGACACCCAGAAGCAAAAACATATTTTTATATATATTTTAATCACAATTATTCATTCTTTGCAGCCCTGTACAAAATGATCCACGGACCGGTACCAGTCCAGGGCCTGGTGGTTGGGGACCCCTGCCTTAAACCACAAACAACTCTTTGCTAGGCACAAAGATTAGGTTTACCCAACGCCTCAAAGAAGCAAGCAACATTTTGGCCCAGCCTAAAAATCTGTGACTTCACATAGCATTACCAAGCAATAAATCTCTCTGAAGGACATTGTATCTCTCTCTTAGGAAGATATGAAAAAGAGGCAGGCAAACACCTGGAAGCCTATCTGATTAATTGGGGGGGGGGGGGGGGGGGGGGGGGGGGGGGGCACGGGGGAGGGGGATAAAGCGCAGGCAGAAGATTGCCACGAGGTTAGAAATTTCAAAATCCATTTCATGCGGAATCTGCACCAACAGCAATGAAGACCAGAGCACCACTGCTCCCCACACACCTCTCTCCATCTTGCAAAGCTCTCCATGGGGGCAAAGGGCTGCAACACCCCCCCCCCCCAGGCAGAAAACTGTTCTACCAATAGAAGTATCTGTAGGTCAGGGTCGAATTGTGGAATCACAGGTTGTCTCTGAGCTGGGTGGTTTCCTTGCAGACATTTCATTACCCCACTAGGTAACACTATCCGTGCTAGTCATCAACACTGGAAGGTGTTTTTTTTTTTTTTTTTTAAGACGAGACTGGAACAACCATTTGTCTGAAATGGTTATATAGGCTCTCCTGCCTGCCTGAGCGGGGGGGGGGGGGGGGGGGGGGGGGGGGGGGGTTGGACTAGAAGACCTCCAAGGTCCCTTTCCCAACTCCGCTTATTCTACTCTATTCTCGTTTAGTTCAGATAATGAGACGTCTGCAGGCAAACCACCCCAGTCGGGCAGCATCGAAGGAACTCCGCTCCGAGCAGGGCGCCGGGAGAGGCGAAGGGATTCAACCCGATCGCCCCGGCTGGAGCGGTTCCCGGCTCAGCCTAGGCCTGCCGGGAAAGAGAAAGGGCGAGGGGAGGGCGACCCCGGCTCGAAGCAAGCAGGGCCGCGGCTGCAAGAACAACGCGCTGGGGAGGTGGGGGGGGGGCGGGGAAGCCGCGGCTGCAAATCGGCGATGCGGGCAGCGCCCCTTCCAAAAGGCGAAGGGAGCGTTCGGCAGGCAAGCCCGCCCCAGGAGGCGAAACGATGCCAGCCCGCCTCCGCGTTACCTCCTCGGTGACCCTGGGCTGCAGCTTGCCCCGCACGTGAGCCCACGGCAGCCGGTGGAGGTTCTGCAGCTGGCCCAGGACCAGCACCGGGCGGCTTTGCGGGTCCGCCTCGCCAGCGCTGGCCTGGAACTCCAGCTGCACGCTCGCCATCTTCCTGCCCGCGGTGCGGCGGCTCCTCCCAGGCAGGTGCCGCGCCTGCCTCCCGCGGCCGCAAGAAGAAGGGCAGCGCGGAAGGAGGTGGAGGCCGCCGAGTGGAGCCGCCGCAGGCCTGGCCGGGTTTCCACGCGTCGAAACGGCCCATTCCGATATGCCACCGGCGGCTGCCGTTGGCCTTCTTTGCAGTGGATCATCGTCAGGGTCAGGGAGGTTGTTTCCTGGGGGCCCAGCTGGATTAAACTGAAGTCTGGTCCCGCTAGAAAATTCACAGGTAGGAGAAGCAGCAGGCAAAGAGGAACGTGCCTCTGCCAAGCTTCACAGGAAGGAATTGACTCTCAAGAGTACAGCTGGAAGGGGGGATCTTAGAGGTTTTCTAGTCCACCCCCCCCCACCCCAGCAGGAGATCCTATACCACGTGGGCCGGAAACAACAGCCCTGTGACCCCCCCACCCCCACCCCACTCTCGTTGCACTGCCCACGGAAAAAAACTACTCCCAAGGTTGAATCCAGATTGAAACCTTTTCACAGGGAGTAGGCCAAAACTGAATTGACGGAGCCTTTCACATTTCCTGACAGCGAGAGCAATCAACCAATGGAAACAGAAGTTGCCTTCAGAAGTTGTGGGAGCTTCATCACTAGCTTTCAAGAAGAAACTGGACTGACATCTGTCAGAAATGATGCAGGGTCTCCTGCTTGGGGTGGGGTTGGACTAGATGACCTCCAAGGTCTCTTCCAATTCTGTTAATCTGTTAAAATAAGGAAAGGGGAGGAATGAGCCCAGTGGTAGACCCAGAGTTGGAAGGGACCTTGGAGGTCTTCTAGTCCAACCTCCTGCCATTTTAGACAAATGGTTGTCCAGTCTCTTCCAGTGTTGGAGTGCCCACAACTTCTGGAGGCAAGTTATTCCACTGGATTTTTATGTTAAACAAATTAATAGAAAGACCCCTTGGGTTATTGTTAAACAAATTCATAGATGAAAATACTAGATTTCAATGGGCCAGTGGTGCTAGCCGAAGACCAAGAGGTCCTCCTGTGATGAGTTTTAAAGGGGAGAAGGGAGAATGTTGCAGTATCTAAAGGTACTCCTGTGCATAGTCACGTAGCAGAAAATGAATCATACCTGAAAAAGACTGAAGGCAATAAACAACTCCATATTAGGCAAAAGGAACTGGCAGGAACAAATAAACTCCAATACACATCCTTGTCTCTAAAAATACTCAATAAAAGAGAACGTGACCAGTCCTCTGGGCGCTCTCATCAAGAAGATTCATTGTGTCCGTGTGGTTCTTCTTAATCGATGCGAGGTCCGGTCACCTAGGCGGGTGATCAAAACTCTGCCAGTTCCCGCCGGGTGATCTCTTCCACTACGGTATCAAACAAACTTCACAACTGGTGACCCCGACGTGATTCTTGTCCAGGGATACGTCGCCCGACTCCTATACTACGCACCGGGAAGGCAAACGCTTCGTAAGTATGGGCTCCTCAAAATCCAAAGTTCTCTCCAAACATGTGGAGGAACTTTCCTCTATAGTCGGGAAAGCTAACAACCTGCAAAAGGTTAACGGCACAACTATATATCCTCTATCGAAGAGACAAATTTCTCATTTTCTCCTATACCTTCAAAAAAATTGCCCCGCTTATCCTGAAGAAGGCACTCTCAAGTCTTCTACATGGGCACGTATTGGCAAATGGCTCCGTAATCCCCCCAGAGCTCCTCCAGACATTTTGTGTACGTGGCAAGCCCTAATGACTGCCATAACGACGATGTTTCCAATTTCGACTAATCCACAAACGGAACAATCTCCTGAAGATACATCGTCTTCCAAAATTGAATTCAAATTCTGTTCCCCTTAATACCTCTTCTAACCCCTCTTCTCTATATCCTTCGCTAACATCTTTAAATTGTCCACCAAATTGTGTGTTGATTAACACACCGTCACTAACTTCCTTTGACGAGCCTTTAAGAACCCCTGACAAAACCAATTCGACAGAACCTCCTATCATGAATTCCTTTCAAAAGGCAATACAAACTGGGAAGGTTTCGCCGGAAGACCTTTCCTGTTTTCCTATGGTATTACACACTCCGGCGGGGGCTAACGCTCCCTTTCCTCATTACGTTCCAATGGAATGGGACATATTGAAGGAACTGAAAACTGCCACTGTTAAATACGGTCTTCAGTCACCATATGTCCGTACACTTATGGAAAATATGGCAACTAATTACCGTATCTTATTTTCTGAATGGCAAGCTATGGCTAATATGTTACTCACTTCCTCACAATTGGCTTCATGGCATAATGATTATAGAATAGCCATCCAAGCCGCGGCGGCTGCTGGTTTACCACCGAATGTAACAATAGACCATTTATTATGCCAAAATACTATAATTACTCCTCAGCAAGAAATTACAATTGGCATTCAAGGATACAATTTAATGAAAAATGCTGCTTTAAATGCTTTCCGCCGCATACCCGATTCTTCGCAACCTACTTTGTCCTTTGCGAAGATTCTTCAGGGACCTTCTGAGCCCTACTCTACCTTTATAGACAGACTGTCTGATGCCATTAACAGACAAATTGACAATCCGCTTGCACAGGCTGAATTACTAATAAAATTAGCAGTCTCTAACGCTAACGCAGACTGTCAGGCGGTACTAAAACCTCTGCAATCAATACCACATCAAACTCTGGCAGATTATATCAGAGCCTGTCAAGATGTTGGCACGGAAGCACATCGTGCCCGTTCTAACGCTTCTGCCCTTGCTTCTGCGCTATCCTCCACCTTCCCTATGACTGTGCCTCGTCAAGGAAACTGTTATAATTGTGGAAAACTGGGTCATTTTAAAAGTCAATGCAGGGCTCGGGGAGGGGGAAATGCTCCAAAAAGAAAAACCTTTGCCCAAACCACCAAGCCTAAAACCATATGTCCAAGGTGCCGTAAGGGCTATCACTGGGCGAGCCAATGCCGATCCAATCCTCAGCAGGGACAGGCTTCGGAAAACTAATTGCGGGGTTGGCAACTAGCCCCGACAATAAGGTTGCAAATCGGAATGCATTCCCTGCTGAATTATCAGAAGATGTAGTTTATGAGGACGTAGGGGCAGTCATTACTCTTCCCCTCACTATAACTACACAACACCCTATTGCATCTGACTGTCCTGCTTTGCTGATCCCCACCTCCGCTCTGATAATAGAAGGAGTAATAGCCGCTCCTTTTCTTTATAAATTGTTTGTCCATGGCAGTAATGGGAGATCGCCCCTTTTTTCTAAAAAAGGGCATGATTGTAGCTACCTTTATACTTCTTTTGCACTCCTCCGATTCCCTTTCCTTTATGGCTTTGCAACGACCTGTACAGACCTCGAAACCTTTACTCACGGTTATTCTCAACAACCGATCCTTTTCAGGTCTCGTTGACACGGGTGCTGACGCTTCTGTTATTTCTGCCTCTGAATGGCCCCCTGAGTGGCCGCTCGACCCTTTGCCGGCAGTTCACGGTGTGGGAGGAGCTCAAGCCGCTCAGGTCAGCTCTAACTGGTTGTCTGCTTCTATTGCTGGGGTTTCTACTATCGCGCACATAAAACCCTATGTGCTTCCGCTGTCCTTTAGCCTGTGGGGACGGGATCTCCTATCGCAATTGCAAGCTACCATTTCTTTTCCCTGACGATCTTCCTTATGCCTCATACGCTACCGCTATCTTTGACTACTTCTGTTCCTGTCTGGGTTGATCAATGGCCTCTCCCGTTAGAAAAATTAAATGCCCTAAAAGAATTGATCCATGCTCAAAAAATTGCTGGATGTATTGAGCCGTCCACAAGCCCCTATAATACACCGGTTTTTGTGATAAAGAAAAAATCCGGTAAATGGCGCTTATTACAAGATTTACGCGCCATAAATGCCATTATAAAACCGATGGGGGCTTTGCAATGTGGACTACCTAACCCCAATCTCATACCTTCGGATTATGATCTAGTGATAATAGATTTAAAAGACTGTTTCTTCTCCATCCCCCTTCAAAAACAAGACAGGCAAATATTTGCATTTACAATACCTGAATTAAACAATTCTCAACCCACCCAATAATATCAATGGAAAGTGCTACCCCAGGGCATGCTTAATTCACCAACTATGTGCCAGGCCTATGTTAAAGAGGCATTACAACCTTATAGAGCACTCTATCCCAACTATCTTGTATATCATTACATGGATGATATATTAATAGCAACCGCAGGTGAGAAGGGCATTATACAAGAGAGCCTACCCCAGTTGACAACTATATTACAGGCGGCAGGACTTTACATAGCACCTGAAAAAATACAGCGCAAATATCCATTCACATATTTAGGTCATAAGCTTTTACAGGCTGCCGCTACTCCCGCGCTGCCTATATTGTCATTACCCTCTAACCCCACATTAGTACAGCTTCAGCAATATCTTGGCACTCTCAACTGGGCCAGACCATATCTCTCTCTTACCACTGCTCAGCTCTCTCCGCTCTTTAATGCTCTAATAGGTCTAAAACATCCTTCGGATAAAGTAATTCTCTCCAAGGATCATAAGGATGTCCTGCAATTAGTTAACAGGACATTAACTCATCTATGGGTGGATCGAGTAAGTGACAATCACCCGCTATCCCTTGCTCTCCTTAACACTCCAATGCTCACTACGGGTATATTATTACAAATCCCATCCTCACCAAAGAAATCCCTGCACATTATAGAATGGTTACATTTACCCCATACTCCTCGTGTCACTATCTCTACCCGCCACATACAAATTGCACAGCTTATACATAAGGGACGACACAGGGCAAAAACTCTAATTGGATATGACATAGACACCTTATATGTTCCCATGAAATTAACTCAATGGGAGCCACTATATCAGTCATCTGCCATCATACAGGATGCCCTGGCTGATTGGGTAGGACATACGTCATGTCACCTCCCCTCTGATCCTAGGCTTCAACTCATAAAAGTCATCCCTATATCCTTCAGTAGTCCCATCACCTCAACCCCCATTCCTGCTGCTCTCACGGTTTTTACAGACGGGTCCAAAACCCATGGGGCATGTACATGGACATATCTTAACACCTGGCATAAAAGGCTAACTCTTCCACAAACCTCTGCACAAAAGGCGGAATTGGCCGCATTCAATATGGCCCTTGCCCTGTTCCCACACCAATCAATTAATGTGATCTCTGATAGTCTATATGTTACTCAGCTGGTTAATAATATCTTTGAAGCATATATATCCCCTGCTACTCCGCATGATCTGTATGATTTACTAAGTGATCTACAGGTCCTGCTGAATAAACGCAAATGCCCCCTCTTTCTAGCCCATATACGAAGTCACCAAAACCTACCTGGGTTCCTATCAGAAGGCAATCAAAGAGCCAATGAAGCGTGTATTGCATGCCCAATTACCATTAAAGCACCTATGCCTATTGCACTCACAGCTTCTCAGAGCCATGAATATTTCCATCAAAACAAAAGAGCCCTTGTAAAACAATTTGGAATTACAATGGCTGAAGCAACAGCCATTATTCAACAATGCCCTACTTGTAGTAAGCAGAGTAAAGGCTTAGCTCAAGGCACCAACTCCAGAGGGATTCAAGCACGTGAAACCTGGCAAATGGATGTTACTCAATTTATCCCATTTGCACCTTGGAAATATTTGCATGTATCGGTGGACACCTTTTCAGGTTTTATTATGGCAACTCCACAAAGAGGTGAATCCACCAAACATGTAATTAATCATTGTATTCGAACCTTTACAGTGCTGGGATGTCCACACACGCTAAAAACAGACAATGGGCCAGCTTATATTAGCACCGCCTTTGCGGAATTTTGCCATAAGTGGTCCATTGTTCACAAATTTGGTATACCATTTAATAGTCAAGGGCAAGCTATCGTTGAAAGAGCTAACCAAACCCTGAAGTTAGCTCTTCAGAGGTATATGGGGTCAAATGGCCACCCGAGGCCCCCCAACCTCCCAGCACTGCAAAACATTCTCAACGTATGCCTATATACGTTGAACTTTCTGAACCTCACTGGAACCCCTCCTCTCACCCCAGTATCTCAACATTTTTCAAAACCTCCTGTTCCCACTTCCAGACCCCTTGTTTATTACAGGCATCTACCAGATCCTGCTTGGAAAGGACCAGCAGAGCTTATAACATGGGGTCGAGGCTACGCCGCTATCCAATTGCCTGATAAAGTTTTGTGGATTCCAGCCCGCTGCGTTCGTCCTTTCCATCCATCTTCCCACGACAAACGCAATGACGCATCTGATTGTCAACCAGATACTGTTATCCCTGTTTGGTTTTTTGGTGGCACATAATTTCAACCCACACCGCGCCTTATCAATATGCTGGATGGTCAAAGACTCTCAGGGTGAATTATTAACTCAACTTTGCAATATGACTCATTTAGACCTATTTTTCCCGCAGCTGCAGTTTGATTTTGCGGAAATGCTTCATGGTGTTATTCCTTATAAAGACTTTATTAATTCTGCTTCCCGGCCTCCCCAACCCTATCCCTCACATGTATATAATTGCTATTTTTACTTCTGTCCTGGACACTCTCAAACAGCAGATGATAAATATCAATGTGGGGGTGTCGCGGACACATTCTGTAAAAATTGGGGATGTGAAACGACCGGCTATATGTCATGGACTCCACACAAGCCTGATACCTACATCTCCATCGGAAGATCTACCACCAGAAAAAAATGCAATTTTGGAGAGACATCTTCCCGGAACACTCGGTGTAATAACATCACTATAACTTTTCAATCAAAGGGCAAGGACTCTCCCTTATGGGATCAAGGCATGAAATGGGGGGGGACGGATGTATGATCCTTCGGGTTATGATTATGGCAATGTATTTTATATCCAAAGACATGTGACCCTACCATCTACTAACCCTATAGGACCTAATTCAAATATCAAATCTTCCTTTCTACAACCGTTAATCAATCCTACTAATCCAATTCTCTCTTTAATCTCTTCATCATATGCCTTTTTGAACGCCACCTCCAATTTTACTCATCAACCCTGTTGGCTCTGCATATCTTCCACTCCACCTTTTTACGAGGCAGTAGCCTCATCAGAGGCTTTTTCAAACCAAACCACCGATCATCAATGTAGATGGAAGAACTCTACCATTACTGTTACCTCTGTTATAGGTGTTGGATGTTGTTTAGGTAACATTCCCTCCAATTATTCCCAGTATTGTCATAATGGTTCTACTCACTATAAATGCCAGATCTACTTAGGAAAGGGAAGAACCAGCATTGGAGAAGGATATAATCAGGTCTACATTTCTATGGGAGGGAACATTAATGATCGATTAAAAGGACAATATTTTGTAGCCGGAAACACTTCTATTTGGGCATGTTCCACAGGTGCTACCACCTGTGTATCCGGAGATGTACTTATACAACAAAAGGCCTTTTGCATACAAGTAATGTTGTTACCAAAAATTGAATTATATAAGGATCCCGAATTTGTCTCCCTTCTAGAACCTGAGATGCTTCTTAGAGCCAAAAGGGAAATTGTAACTGCTCTTACATTATCGGTTTTGCTAGGTTTGGGAACAGTAGGAGCTGGCACAGGCATAGGCGCTCTCATTCATAATACCAATCAAATAAGTAGACTATCGGCTGAAATAGATGAAGACTTAAAAACCTTAGAAGTCTCCATCTCAGCTATGCAGGAATCACTCACTTCCCTAGCTGAAGTTGCACTACAAAATAGAAGAGGCCTTGATCTGTTATTTTTAAAACAAGGAGGCTTATGTGCAGCTTTAGAGAGGACTGTTGTTTCTATGCTGATTCATCTGGAGTAGTCACAGATTCTTTAAATAAATTAAGGGAACGACTGAAGAATAGAGAGATAGAACGGCAACAGTCGATGGGATGGTTCCAAAGCATGTTTCAAATATCACCATGGTTAACTACATTGCTTTCTGCACTTATAGGACCACTCATATTGCTAATATTACTGTGTACTATTGGACCTTGCATGCTTTCAAAAATACTTAACTTTTTGCGTAATCGACTATATAGCATGAATGAAGTCATTACAGATACTCACACAAAGATCAATAGCCTTACATGCAATATGGAAAAACAAGCCTTGTTACAATTTTCTGATAGTGACTATGAGGAACCTGATATCATGAAAGAAGATATGATCTCTCTTATGGACATGGGGAGCGATGGGTCGGAGGACGTACCGCTCGCCATTAGTAAGAATAATATCATAAATAAATAAAAACAGACGAGATGTTGCAGTATCTAAAGGTACTCCTGTGCATAGTCACGTAGCAGAAAATGAATCATACCTGAAAAAGACTGAAGGCAATAAACAACTCCATATTAGGCAAAAGGAACTGGAAGGAACAAATAAATTCCAATACACATCCTTGTCTCTAAAAATACTCAATAAAAGAGAACGTGACCAGTCCTCTGGGCGCTCTCATCAAGAAGATTCATTGTGTCCGTGTGAGTCTTCTTAATCGATGCGAGGTCCGGTCACCTAGGCGGGTGATCGAAACTCTGCCAGTTCCCGCCGGGTGATCTCTTCCACTACGGTATCGAACAAACTTCACAGGAGAAGAAATCAGCTTCTAGTTAGAGTTGAATAGTTTATTTATACATTACAAATTGTCCACAGAAATGGATGAAAATAGACTGTACATTGTTGGGTAAAAACAGATCCCTTCCGTTACATACACCATAAATACATTTGATTTAAAAGCAAATCCATCATTGCTTGAAACCACCGTCGGTCCTACTGGAGTCCCTACGCGATGTATCCAGTTAATGACTTCTCATTTAAGGATGATTCTCCCTTATTGGGTGTATCAGGAGCCTTCACTCTGGGCCCAACCAAGATGTGGAGTTTTGCTGAAAGGCTATTTGGCAGCAATACCACAAAGCGACATGGCTGAACCTCTATGACAGGCTGTGGAGATTTCCTTTGTAGCTTTAAATCCTGTTTAATCCCCAAATGCATTCAACCCTGAAGCAGGCTGAAGGGAAGACCTGCTGGAACACACCACAAGCATCATTCAACAGTGAATGGTCACACGAAAGTCAGAGCTACTGTACATCTCTTTTTCACCCGATTAATAGACTCGGTTCAAATCAGGCTGTAACCACTGGTTCTTTGGGTAAAAGGGTGCTACTACTACTCAGCTTTGTTTTTCCAGTTTTGCAAAGAGGGCAGGGTTGTGGGGAGCCAATTTATTTAGGAAATAAAAAGGTTTACCAAGAATAATATTAGCCTGAGAAATAAAGCATCCAGCAATTTTTCTGGAGATCGAGTCTGCTAGAGGAGTTGCTGGTTGGGGGGAGTTGGTACAGAGAAAACATCCCAGTAAATTTTATGCAACAAATCTACCAAAACAGAGAAGCACCAAATAAGGCAGACAAGAATGATCAAATCTCAGGCCATTCTTTTGTAAATTGCTAACTTATCTCTTGCCTGACCCTTTTTCGGTCCAGTTAAACTACAAGTCTAGTTTTTCACCAATGGGTCAGACAAATCTTCAACGTAGAAACACCCCCGCCACCATTAAACTATTGCATTTTAAATAAATAATTTTAAATAAACTTAAAAAAAATTCTTCCCAAAGTACAGTGATGCCACATGAAACCAATGACCACAAGGAATCTCCAAACTGCAAAACCCACCCCTTGGAATGTTCATATTTTACACTGATTTGTTCTCATGATTTAAGATTTTTTTAAAAAGACTTTAGAGAATCTGTGGATTGGGGAGAATTCCAAAAATATATTGCAGTAGACAGAAATACAAATGAAACTTCAAAACAGTATCCACAAATAACCTTAGTGGCAGTAACGTGGCAAATTATATTAACCAACATACAGTTGGGATGGTGGTGGCATGAAAATAATTTTTTCTCTTGCAAAAGACATTTTTTTTTCCTATAAGGAGAATAGCAGTGATTTTTTTTAGCAGCAAAATACCTTTTTCTTCCAAACATCCAGCTTGTTCTATCCACCATCCTCTTTAGATAACACATTTCTCTCTTGGCTTAATGCTTTTCCATGATTCCCTATTTCCTGGTCCTCTTCTGGGGAACGAGGGGGGAGAAGGAAGTAAAATCTGTTTCTGTATCCAATTGATCCTGTCTTAATTAAACCCACAGTGATACACAGATTGCAATATTTATGCATGTGTGCATATTTTCAGAGCTAAGCAGGGGGGTCTCTAAGGTGTAGGCCACACGAGGAAGTCTTCAAATCATTCAGAGAAAAGGCAATGATAAACCATTTTCATATACTTTTGAAGAGATGTGACAGCAGAGTATCCAGAGTAGTCAAGGATTAAAGGTTGACTTCAAGGACACACACATTGACACGCACCAATTTAGACAAGTGGTGGCCAACTGGTGGGCCTCCTGGTGATCCATGAGAAAATTTTGGTGGTCCACAGAGAAATGTCACCCCCAGAGCACCCCCAAATAAATTAATCCAAGCTGTGCAGGAACACAAGTCTGCCCTGTCCACATGACCCATGGGAACTCTCTCCGTCCACTCACTCCTTACCTGGCAAACTTGCCTGCTAAATTGCTATTTTTCCTCCCCCCCCCCCCACCATCTGTTCTGCTATGTCAGGAGATTTAGATTAGCTAGAAAGTAGGAAATTAATGGATTTCTTGCTTTCTAGCTAATCTTTAGATCTTCGGCTCTGCTTTTAAACAGAGCCAAACCTCCCTTAGGACTGAAGGTTTTTATTCAGTGCACTCAGATAGCTGATGGTAGAAACAGAGATCTCTCAGTGAATCTGTGATTCTGTGAGCAACTCAATCTGCCTGCCTGCTTTACCTGATTTGGGTAAAAATTACATTTAAAATAAAAAATTCTGTATTAACATATATGGTGTGTTGTGAGTTTATTTTGTGAGTTTGCTTGCAAGCAAATTTTTTGTGACTGACTCAGGTAGCCGATAGCAGAAAGATAAATCTCTGAATCTGTGATTCTGTGAGCAACTCAATCTATCTTCCTGCTTTGCCTGATTTTGGGTAAAAGTTGCTCTTTTTTTAATAAAAACTTCAATATTTACATAAATATTTATATTTACATACAAGCCATGCCCAGCCAGTCACATGACCACCAAGTCACACCCACAAATTAGGCCATGCCCAATAACTGGTTAAGAAATTTGAATCCCACCCCTGCCTGTGTGTGTGTGTGTGTGTGTGTGTGTGTATGAGACAGAGAGAGGAAAAGAGAGAGGTTAGATCAGATCTCTCTCTCCCCCTCCCACCAATGTCAGCAAGCCACCGTCAGTCAAAATTCATATAATGGTCCCCGGCATTTAAAATTATGAGTTTGGTGGTCCCTGAGGTCCAAAAGGTTGCAACCCGATTTAGAATGCAGCCAAGATGACCTTTTCCAAATCATGCCACTGGATTTAAGTACAGTTTTATAAATATTTGTTCTTGTTATTAAACCTAATAAAATTGATTAAAGATGTTAATAATAAGCATAAATAGCAGAAGGAAGTTCAGCATGGCCTGCTGAAATTTGTTATCTTGAGCAAATCATGGAGAAATGTATATCAACTGATGCTCAGCTTTTCCCTGTTTTGAAAGGAATGAAGTCCAGTGTGTAATTGGTATTCTACTTTAGGCAGCAAAATAATACTTTCAGTAAATATAAGTGGCCCTTGTTATCCAGCTGGAAAATGCAGACCAGATTCTGGCAACTATCATTCATGGCACATTTTTCTCTATGCATAAAGAGCAAATGAATTTTTGCACGTGCATAAAGTACAGTATCTTTATTTTCTATATTTCTCAGGCTATCTGGTAACTTGTTATTCACTGCTATTTGGCTTGGCCAAACAGAACTTGTTCAAGTCACAAATCTACCTGTACAACTGATACTGTAGTTGCTGCAAAGGATAACATAAAGAGACTGAATTCCATTCTTCCAGGAAACAATGGACCACTGTATCGGAAGGCATAAATCAGCCTTCTGCAGAGGTTCTGTGAACAGGAGATAGCAATAGCAATAGACTTATACAGTATATACCACTTTATAATCCTTTACAGCCCTAAGAGGTTTTACAGAGTCCGATTGCCCCCAACAATTTGGGTCTGTGATGGTGAACCTATGGCACATGTGCCCCAGGTAGCACCCAGAGCCATTTGTGTGGGCATGTGAGCCCACTGCGCATGCGCGCCTCCCAGCTGATTTTCGGCCTGTTTGAGGCCTTTTTCGTCCTGGGGACTCGAGGGAAGCTTCTGCAGCCTTTGGAGGCCGAAAAACAGGCCTTCCAGAAATACCAGAGGTGCCAAAATGGGCGCATTTTTCAGCTTCCAAAGGCTGTAGAGGCTTCCCTCAAGCCCCCGGAGAGCAAAAAAGGCCTCAAACGATCTGAAAATCAGCTGGAGGTGCACACATACGCAGTGCAGGTAAAGGGGGGGTTGTGCACGCATGTGCAAGAAGGGCAGGGCACCTTGCATTGTGGGTGCTGATGCGCGCATGCTTTCGGCACACTACAACAAAAAGGTTCACCATCACTGATTTGGGTCATTTTACCCACCTCGGAAGGATGGAAGGCTGAGTCAACATTGAGCCTGGTGGGATTTGAATTGCCAAACTGCAGGCATCCCGCAGTCAGCAGAAGTAGTCTGCAATACTACACTTTAACCACTGTGCCACTGAGGTAAGTCAAAATAGCTGAGCAGAGTTTACCAAGAGCACTTCTTCACCTTCTCACTGACAGAATCACAGCAGCAGCTAAACACAATTCTCTTGTGAAAATCCTCTTTATGTCAAAGGGGTTTCAACTACAGATTTGGATTTTCCCTTTATCTAGCAAGCAGAATCTTCCAGAGACCTAAGGTAGGACTATGATTTCTGTATCCCTGTCATCAAATACAAGAAATCTGAATGATGCAAACAGCTGGATGAAAGGAAGAAAACAAGGGGTAACAAATATACAGGCAGCATTGCAATTATTCCACGATCAAATGAATAAGAATCTAAGGCAGTCAAAAAAAAAGTTGGCAATTGGTGTTGCTAAATCACAGCAAAAAGAGATGCAAAGTACAACTTTTAAATTCTTCAATAGAGGATGCTTTCAGAAAAATGATTGAACACCCAAATAGTGCAGCAATTTTAAGTTGCAGTTAAAAGGACGAGATTTTTTTTCATCACGAAAACTTTCTTTTTCAACAGAGCCACCTACAATGTTAAGAGAAACATGAAATACTGACACAAAGCATCTGCTCTGAATAGGATTCCAAATTCTCCTGAGATTTCACAGCTGAGAACAAAAGTGATTTTATTTAAATGTAGGTTCCTGATACTCCCATTAGAGTTCAACTTAAACTGTATGTGAATTGCACCATGCCTTTTTCCATTTGTGCTGTGAAAATAATAAGATGAAATATGTTAACTGCTGCTGTATATTAACTGATTCAGTTTGGGAAGGAAGATTCAGAAAGATCAGAGAAACACCTTTCAGTTCAATAGTGGGAAGGGGTGGAAATAAGCAAAACACATTCCTGATAATTTAAAACTTAAAAATAATCTTAAAACAATAATACTCTCTGTGGTTAGAGTATTATTGATAATGCCAACAGCCACTTTTGGGATAATAGAATGAAATTAGAAATCCTTTTTTTACTTCTGTGAACCCATACTAATATTAACTCTGGAGGGGAAGATGGTAAAGAGGAAATATTTTATCTTTAAGGCATTTTTTTTTAAATCTCCAACTTAATAATTTTGCGAATGATGTCCACAATCACAATTTGGACAGCTTACCCTAAAATTAACTGTAGGCTAAGCCATAACAGAAAGCACATTATTATTCCTGTTTAGAGAAAGCATTTTCCAAAATGTTTAAATCATTTTTAAAAATGCATTCTAGCATTTAAATGGCCTGGGTAATGCCTGATTTGGTAGCTTTTCTCAGAAATTCTAACATTTCTGCACATTTCTGATTTTTTTTTTTTTTTACAAAATCACTGCCTTCCATATTCACTGAACATGTAAAACAGGTTTTCTGTATGAACATTGCACAGACTTTGCACCATTAGATCCCATACATTCATCCAACAGGCAGCTTTCAAGAGCAGGGAGGCTCAACCATTCCTGTCAGGAACAAAACGGGAGAAACACAACACACAAAAATTTGTGGCTACCTCTCAGACAAACACAGAGAGAAAGGAAAGCATCACTGGCACATCGCCTAGCGAAATTTTACAGCAATAAGGACAATGATAAGGATAATAACTATGACAAACAAAATTAAAATGATGAGCATCTTCCGATTCTTCTTTTGATAATGCTCGGCCTGCAGATACAGAAAAGAGGACTTTAACACAGATTCTTTCCTGTAGATAAATTACTCTAAATATGGAATAATTTGTAGAGACCCACAGAAATGACCTTGGAGAAACTAAGCAGAGATGACGACAATGTGCATAAAAATGTGCTTTAAGTTTGGAAAAGACATAAAAGAATAATGGGCTCAGACTGACTGGTATGACCTACCTCAAAAAATTATTATTAGATTATAAATACATCAGCGGTGTTTCCCTTTCTGGCACAAGTATATGTAGTGTAAGTCTTAATAACTGATTTATATCCCACAATAAGATAAGGAATTATCTTAATATTCATAGAACTCAACTCTATGAACTCAAAGGTGAACTCAACCTTTACACCTAGACTATTTTACAGTTCTGTGGGTAAAAAGAAATGGGTACAATACTCATCTGCTAACTGCAAAGAGATTTGGGGGAGAACTGCACAGAGGAATAATCAGGAAATACGAAATAACATTCATGTGCAATCATTAAATGCTAGATATTGAGATATCTAGGATAGGAGCCATTTGTCTCATTTCCTTAATTTTAGCTAACTGCCATTATTGTCCTTTTAACATCTAAAACAATAGCTATGGAAAGAGAAAATGTTATGCCTCACATTTCTGGAATGGTAATAACAAGATCCTCAACAGTATGAAATGGTGGCATTCAAGAATAATACCTCAGAAACACATTAGCTGCTTACTTTATGTAGTTGTTTCAATCCTTCTTCTGTTTTTATGCATGATTGTTCAACATTGTAGTCAATCCTATCGAGTACAGTACCCTGAAGAAAAAAATATGCATCAGTTCTGGAGACTGGAATGCTGGTCTGTGATCATAATAAATATTGATTGATTGAAATGCAATATGTATGAAGATAGGCTTAAATTATAGAATGTTTTCTATTAAAATAAATTAAAGGTTGGCTACTGAATGCTGGAAAACCGGCATATGGTGGTAAACCAGCACATGAAAATAAAGCATGTTCAAAAATAAGTGAAGCTTTCCTCTACACCTCTAATAATGTGTGTGTGTGTGTGCGTACATGTATGTATAAACACACACATTCTTCAACATAGAAATATTTAATATTCTATATTTCAATATAGAAATATATTGAAGAACCAAACACAGTTAATTCATCCTTTTCTTGCTTCTTGTATATACATATACAATTGTGACCAACAATCACAATTAAGCCCAACATTTCTGTTGCTAAGTGGGACAGTTAAGTGAGTTTTTCCCACAACCTTTCTGATGATCCAAATGAGACCCTCCTACTTTAGGATGTTTATCTATCCATCCATCCATCCATCCATCCATCCATCCATCCATCCATCCATCCATCCATCCATCCGATCACCCATCTGATCACCAGGTAACTCTGGGTGATTGTTAATATTAAACGGATAACACTTTACAAAATCCAAATAATATAAAAAGGTACTCAACCCTAACTAAAAGATGGGGAGAGACGGAATAGGACCAGCGGGGTGTGCGTGTTGGGGGAGATGGGATGTGTTATTAGTTTGTCAAACTACCCGCCCCCCCATGTGAAGCCCCTCCCAGCCTCATTGAAGCCCCAAGCCACTGGGCACAGCCTGGTCTTTAAGCTCTTGCAGAAGGTCAGGAGAGCTGGAGCCAACCTCAGTCCAAGAGGCAAGATGTTCCAGGGGGAAGGTGCAATGGCAGAGAAGGCTTTTCTCCTGGACACCCGCCAGCCAGAATATCGTGGGCGATGGGGCCTGCAGGATCTGCTGGCACAGATGGGGCAGGCCAATCCCAGTCGGATGAGATGGTCCTGCAAGTAGCCTGGACCCATGTCATGAAGCGCTTTCAAGGTGATTACCAACCTGGAAGCAAACCAGCAGCCAGTGCATTTTACGGAGTAGTGGTGTTACATGTGCCACTCCCAAAACTGCCCACACTGCTGCACTCTGCACTTACTACAGCTTCTGAACGCTTAGGACTCCATCAGTATGCTTTCTAAGTGTATTCACAGAGTTGGTACAAAATTAGAGACAAGATACTTAGCAAAACTCAGGATTTCTGACAATGTTTGAAAGTAGTTGACAACTTTAAAACATGCATAGAAATGTTTTAATCCTGACAGTAGTAATCATTCCTAATTAAGGCAAACACAAACAGAAATACAAAATAAAATGATTAATTTTAATTAGGTTTGGACTAGTTTCAGAATTACCCTCAGCTGATAAGTCAAAGTAAAATGATTAGATCTAACAGACCATTTTTTCAATGATGCTACTTCAATGTGGTTAGGTCCAGCCCACCTGATTTTTTATTATGTTCCCATCCTGCTTTTCTTCAGGTGAACTCCAGGAAGACATATAATGTTCTAACCTGAGATCTTATAAGATGCAAACAGCGTTGATATCAAGGAACCACTTACCTGTTCAACTACCATTGCTCCTAAATCCCTGAAAATTTCATTAAGATCAGTAATGGACTGTATAATTTGCCGAATTTCTCGTTCCCGCTCTTCCACCAACATAGTGTTTTGTTCCACTAATACTAACTGGTCATCTGTAAAACCCTTATTGAAATAAAAACAAAAATGTCAGACTGTAAATAGCTAAATACTGCACCATTCAAAATGCATTAAAAAAAACCAAAAGTTTTTCAAACCAAACTGGATACTCATAGCTTCCCATACAAATATACAATGTAATATTCCTCCTTTATTTTTTAAAACATTGTTCTCCTCCCACTCTCTGCAACCTCTTTAATCTTTGTCTTAAGTTCTCTTCTAAAAAAGATAAGCACTATAATTGTGGCATAATTCTGAGCCCAGCTGCACCCTTTGAGAGTTCCAGCAAATCAAGTGTCTAAAAATCCAGCAACCCAATTTTTCCTAGCAACTGTGAGGATGATTTTTGGCAGATATCCTAGAGAACAATTTTTTTTAACAGCAGGTAGTCAGCCTTAAGCCAGAGGATAATATGGGACTCTCAGCTTAATTCTAAAGCCCTCCTGCAAGAGTGATTTATCATTTCTCTTGCAGCCTACTGGGTGATCAGAAATAGAGAAAAATGTCAGAAAGGGAGAGGGAGAGGGAGGGAGAAGGAAAGGGAGAGGGAGAAGGGGGTGGTGTTAGTACTCTTGATTCTTTGGCATGCCAGCTAATAGCATGTAGTTTTTAAAAGTTCATATCTGAGAAATTTGTATCTTAATACAAGAGAGACTCACTAAACTTTAACTGATGCATGCAATCATTGCTTTCAAATTCTTCATAGCAGGCAAATGAACACCAGATGCTTTGTACTTTTTCATAAAAAAATAACCCAGTTGACAATTTGGTACCTACCCTGTCATAGAGTGTCATATCCTCCCCATCATCCATAAGAGAGACCGAGGTATCGAAGAAATGTTTGGATCTTTCTTCTCGATTTTTCATGCCTACAAGAACAAGAAGATTATTCACTAAGAATTCACTAAGAATTCTCAGCCACAGAGGGAAGAGGCCCTGTTATAAAAGGAGGCAAATGGTCCATGGCTTACGTTTGAGATAGTCAGACTGCCCATGTCTAAAGCTGCTGGAAAGGTCCTGCAGACACTGAGCTAAGGAACACACAACATTCTTCAGAAGACGGCACTCTTGGTCCGTACAGCTTCGAGACTTGCTGTGCAAACCCTGGACTGCTCTCTGACACCTGTGAAATAGCTGCAGAAGAGAGGGAGAGAGGAGACAAATAATTTTTATAGTGAAACAGGAACCAGCAGTGCTCATGCAATTAACAACAACAAAGAATGCCTAAAAAACTATTTCTTTAAACTAAGCTTATCTTCTAGAGCTGTAGCATTCAACTATGTCTTAAAGGCTTATTTAATTGAATTGCACAGTAATTTTTTTGTGCTGAGTATCTGGTGATTTTCACTGTGTGGAGAATAACTAAAGCCAAGAGAAGATAATATATGCATCTCAGAGTTGAGAATATGCATATAGTTTATCACAATAACTGAAGCTATTGTGATATCTCCTTGATAAAAAGCAAAAGCAGCTGTGTTGACCTTTATGAAAAAACAGAACAAAATCCAGACTGAGGTATACAGTAATAAGGAGCCTACGTACAGTTAGTCAGGCTCTCTTGAAAGTTTCAAAATAGTGCAGGAAGCAGATTCCATTCAACCACCTTGTCCTCAAAGGGAAGGATGGAGACTGGATGAAGATTGTCCAGAATCACTGAGTCCACCAATGGTCTCTTGAAGGACTAGTATACCATTACCTCTTTCAAAACCCAGGACACAACTTCAAAGATCAATTCACAGGAAGACTTGACCAATCAGGATGGACCTGGATCTAGCAAACAGATATCCAGGTTCACAATCTGGAGAACCATGTCCACTTCCTCAAGAGTCATAGTCTCAAACTTGCCCCAGATAACTGCAAGACTCCACTTCAGGCATCTCAATAGGGCCTGCCCACTGGATTTCAACTGGGAGATCACATTGACTTTATTTGCCAGCAAGAACTTCAATAGAAGTTCTTAGGTCTTATTCCTCTCCAGTAGAACATGAGCCATCTTGAGCCAGTGGGTTCAAGATGGCTCATATTCAAGATGGCTCACCCCAGCAAGCCAAAAAGCAATCAGAAAGTGATTTGACCAGGGCAATGGATGGATGGTAATGTCCTCTAAAACCAGATCATGCCATATTTGCTCCAAGTAAAAAAAACAACTCAGGTGCAATGTGCAACCTCCAATTTGTGCTGGACCGTCAATGATCTGGGGCAAGTGCATGGTTGCTCTGGAGCTACCAAGCTTCATGGCTTGAGAAATTCCAGACTCCTTGGAACATAGTGGAAAACTGAAATCCCCAAGGACAAGTAACCATGGGATCTGCAACACCAGCCCAGCAAAGGAATCCATAAGATTAGGTAGATTTAGTGTCAAGAGGGTTTCTAATCAAATTCTATTATCTCTGCTGGCAGAGCGCATTTGATTTTTTTTCAAGAAAAGTGGGAAATTATTCAACAACTTTTTCCCAAGTCTTATAAACCAGGCAATCCAAATATTTCTTCTTCAAGTGTTAGATTGTTGCGAAATGTTGTTAAACTGAAACAAATCTTTATTTGCATCAGTGGCATTTAAATTATATGTAGTTGCAACAGCTGAACAATTAAATCTATAGCACAGAATCTTAAGTACTGTTTTATTCAAATTGGGTTTCCATTGTTTAAAGATAGTAATATCATTTTTCCATTACCATCAATCTACACAAATGTGTTTTGGTTGGAATTCTTGACTGTGGATGTTTAAAATCTTTGCGTTTTTCTTCTTAAAATTACGTATGTATTCATATATCAGTATAATATTGCAATTTTTAATTTTTTTTGTTTAAAAAGTAAAACAAAATTGACTTCTGGCTGCTGGATTTATCTCTTTATCCAAGAGGGCATAAGGGCAACTTACTCACATATCTGCATTTGGTAAAACCCAATTCTATTTTGAAAAGAGAACCACAGTGGCACCTGTGTAATTTCTTGAGTGGTTATTTCTATTGCATGCTCTTCCTCGCTGCTATCATCCAAAGTCGGTCTGTTTAAATGCTTGTCATGCAAACTGGCTAGTTCTTTCATCTTCTGTTTTATCCTGGATATCTCATATTGAATCTTAAAATGAAATTTAAAAAAAAATAAGGGCAAAATTAGAAACAAAGAAACTTAAGAGAAGAAAACATTCCAGACAATAGTAAAGTTAAAAAAAAGTTGATTATATTTCAAACAATCACATTGGCTTTTTATAAAAAAATGCTATTCAATTTCAGCTATATACACAGAAGTGGAATCCTTTTACCCTTTTCAGACTTAGGGTTAGATCCATGGGAGGTGGGGGAAAGTCAGCATATTTTGGGTTCAGATCACTTCCGAAATGGTTGATCTCTCACTGTCTTGACCAAGAAACTGAATTCAATCAAAAGTAAACTGATGGAAATACAGGTTGTTCTCAACTTACAACTATTCATTTAGTAACGATCTGAAGTAACGATGGCACTGAAAAAAGTTACTTATGGCTGTTTTACACACTTATGATTATTGCAACATTCCCACAGTCACATGACTAAAATTCGGACACTTGGCAACTGGGATTTATTTATGATGGCTACATTGTCCTAGGAGCATGTAATCACCTTTGGTGACCATCTTACACAAGCAAAGTCAATGAGGAAACCAGATTCATTTAATAACCATGTTATTAACTTAACAACCGCAGGGGATTCACTTAACAACTCAACAAGAAAGGTCGTATAATGGGGAAAAATGTACTCAACAACTGTCCTGCTTAGCAATGGAAATTTTGGGCTCTGTTGTGGTCATAAATCAAGCATTACCTGTAATTTCCTTTTTAAGTGCAATTTCAACAAGATATAATCCAACTGTTGCCTTAGGAATCTTATTGTCTTCAACCCTATACTTTTCCTCTTCCAGCTAATGCTAGCAACTTGAACTTTTGTGAATCAAACAGATCCCCCTATCAAAACCCTTCTCCTTTGTCAGAGTATATTCATGAACTGGAATAGAGCTCAGTAACAAGGTCAGCCAATGAGAGCTGAATTGAGGGCTGAAACTAAAAAAGAGAATCTGGGTGTGATTTATCTCTGTTCCATGCTCAGCTCTAAAGTGAAAGAGAAACTAACTTGCTTACTGAAAACTAGAGCTCTGCTCTGAACCTGTAACATATCTGCTTCTGTTTGCATTTGCTCCATGTTGGAGAAATCTACAACTGGTATTGTAAAATTTACTTTACATGTTTATAAAGAAGTTAAATGAAGCCTCAGTCATCTGTATTTATTTTTCTGGCACTGAATTTATGTTGCAATATTCTGAACATCCTTTATAAAAGGGAGAATAAAATACCATATATTTCTATACTTTGCTCCTCCATTCCTCTCTGTTTTAAAATCTGAAATTCTGTAATATATTGTAAAGAATCGTACAACTTGTAAAACTGTAAAAAGCAAATTCATCTTTGACTATTTCATGGAGTTTTATTTTTAAAACTGAAACTCTAAACATCATTTTTTTAAATTTTACATTCTGCTCTGAACATCGGAAGATAAAAATGAAGTGAACAAAATACTGCCAGTTTTTACTACTGCTTTTCCAGAATTATGCATGTGATTACATTCTTTATATACTTACTTCTTCTATACCATCAATCCACTTGGGAGGTAACCTCCTAGATACACAGACAGCTGCTTCAGGATCTAAACTGATACCTGATACCAGCGCCATGCGATCATCTGCAAGCTGGAGAAAAAAATAGAAGAAATGTGTTTAGACTATTGTGAATCAAAATGACACAGCTTCCAGATTCAGAGGAAAATAACTTGAGCATTTAGGGCTCAAGCTCATGGTTTCCTGATTCTTTGCAACTCTTGAGATTTCTTGGATGCTAACCAAGATTCTCTGGTCAGAAATATGGTTATTTATTTATTTATACAAGGTTGACTTGTATAAATACAAGGTTGGCTTCCATCCTTCTGAGGTGGGTAAAATGAGGACCCAAATTGTTGGAGGCAATATGCTGATTCTGTAAAGAGTTTAGAGGGGGCTGTAAAGCACTGTAAAGTGGTATACAAGTCTAGGTGCTATTGCTATATCTCGCCTTTTTTGACAAATAACTCAAGGCAACAGACATATTTAATGCAGCTTCCTCCACCTATTTTGGCTGAGAGTGAGAGTGACTGGCCCAAAGTCACCCAGCTGGCTTTGGTGGCTAAGGAAGGACTAGAATTCAGTCTCCCAGTTTCTAGTCTGGTGCTTTAACCAGTAGACCAAACTGACTCTATAACTGTAATGAGAGACAAGTGAAGTCTGACCATTGTTAGATTACTCCATTTTAATTTAGATTTGCAATGGAGAGCTGAATGTATTTCTTGAGATAGTCATGTAAGACATTATAAGAACCTACAAACTAGGCCAACATACTTGCAAACAAACACACACAGTGTCCTCTCTTCAGAACTCTGCAATTTGCAAGGGTTCTATGGCAGAAAATCATAGACAAGTTGATGTACAAAGTTATCTCAGGTTTAAAACCACTGGCGTAAGGGAAAGGCTGTGGCTCTTTACATAATACCTAATTCATTCATTCATACCATTTGACAAACAAATTTCCAGGTCAAGCTTCATTTTACACTGATGTTAAATACACTGCATATAAATGCAGAGTTTTACTTAAAACAGAAGGCAAGTTTGGAAAAGTAGGCAAGAAAAGTAGATGCACAAGGAAAAAGAAGGGCTTGAAGAATTTAGGGCAAATGGAAAGAAGACTCACACTGCAATTTGATTAAAGCAAAATTTAGTTTTGGACCCCTTCAAAAAGTTATAAAGAAAACAAAATAGGTAGTATGAAATTATTTCAGCTTTTGTTATTTTCTATGTTACTTTCCAAACATATGTGTGCTTTTTATGCAATTGAAATGAGGTTAATACCTGATAAATTATTTTGGGCCAAGCTGGTAACTATTAAACAAGTTTATTTTCCTATTTTCTTTTCAAAGACCAAGGAACATTTTATGTACCAGCTTAGCTGTCTATCCATTATCAATTTCATCAAAAATGAAGATAGGTATAAATATCTTCATCCTGATTTAAACCAAGATAGAGTTTGAAGCAAATTCTACATTTGATATGACATGCTTAACCTTTGGAATAATGGGGTTTTAAAAAGCGCAAATCTAGTAGACTGGGTTTACATATTGGACTTAGCCAAAATGCAGTTTGGTAAAGCATGTTGAAAGAATCCAGCCACTATATTTAGCAAACTGTATGTTTCAGCAAGTTGGGCAAAACCATCCTAATATAATTTATTTAACAAGTCATGGTTTAATAAATAACAACTTAGCTGGATGTGCACAGTAAGCCACACAGAGTGAATGAAACCGAAGCCCAAAGAGCATAGTGGGAAAAAAACAGGCTAGAGGGAGCTGATTTTGGGCATCCGTTCCAAATTAATCTTTAGATCTGAGAATTTAGCAAGCTCTGGGTCCTGGTCTACATTGGCACTACATTCTTCCACTTAACATCCAGGCAACATCTGCTTATTAAGGACAAGTAGTTGCTGGCTGCCTCTCACAATAGAACCCATGAAAGGGTATTGTTTCTTCAGGAAACTATATAAAAATCTATAGTTGGCTTTATAATTAAAGGAAGTGGTAGGCTTGATATATTAAAATTATTTATAGCTTACAACATCTTTTGTTCAGAACTTGTTAGCTCCTGATTTGAGCAAATGTTGCACTTAAGGAACTTTTAAAACAATTCAACCTGTTAGACAGGGTGGCTCATCTGCAGTGGCAGCTGTTTTTAAAAGTGGCCCTCAGGGTCTTCCAAGCAATACATTTAAGCCTAAAAACCTACCTGCAAAGTCAAACTCTATATTTCTTTCATTTCCAAATGAACATTCCAGTTAAGACATTTGGATATTATTAGACTTTAGTCCTTTCTAGAAAAAGGAAATGGCAATTACGCTGAAGCTAAGCTAATAAAAAGTGTCTTCATAAATCCATAGCTTTAAAAGCGAATCTAAAAAGCGAAAATGTTTGGGGCAATAGTCAGCTCCAGTTTTTGTTCCTCTAAATATAAATACCTGGATAAACAGCAAATGTTTACATCCTCCTGCACTGATTGCATTTTACATAGTTGGGACGGGAGTGCAAGGAAGCAGAAAAATAACTGAGCTAGTTCTGCCCTGGGGAAGAATTGTCTGGACTCTTAAATATGGGTTGCAGGGTCCAGCTAGGTTGTGTTGGTTTCCTGGTAGAGCCACAGGGAGCAGTCACAGGTGTTGTGTAGAGCCTAGCCCAGAGGGCAGGTATTATTCCCAGCCCTTGCTCCCACTTCAAAAGCCAACAACAACAACAACAACAACAACAATGATAATAATAATTGTTATTGTTGCTGTTATTATTATTTCTGTTAAGATTTCTATTAAGGCATCAGAATGGAACAGTAAACTTAGAAGGCTTAAATTTATTAATATACCAGGCAATCATCTTCTACTCTCCCCAGTCTAAACATTCTAAGAAATAGCTCACTTCGCACAACTCTCATGAGGAGAAAAACAAAGTCACATTATCTCCTGAGTAGAAGGCAAATAAGCACATAACTGAACTAACAGATATACTGCATTAATAGCAAGCATGCTAGTTAAGCAATGCACATTTGTTAGAGTATAGGCATTTAGGATTACCACTGTAAAATTTGGGAAATCATCTTAGAAAATCAGAATGAACCAGTCTGAACTTTCTTCTACTAGACATTTTAATTTGTGACCACTATATACAGTATGTTTAGCAAGCATAGAAGTCTACAAAAAGTATACTCCATGGCATTAATCACTGATCAGAAAGCTACAAAAAGTCCACTTTATGACATTAATTGTGGTATTCGCTACAAAAAGCCCACTCTATGGCATTAATCACTCTGAACTATAGTATTTCAGAGAAGGTAGTTGTGATAAAATACAGTGGTTATCCAACCTTTTGGATTGACTGGGCCACATTGAGCGAAGAAGAATTGTCTGGGCTGCATATATAATATGTGAAACAACTTGCCTCCAGAAGTTGTGAATGCTACAACACTGGAAGTTTTTAAAGAAGAGATTGGACAACCATTTGTCTGAAATGGTCTAGGGTTTTCTGCCTGAGCAGGGGGTTAGACTAGAAGACCTCCAAGGTTCCTTCCAACTCTGTTATTCTATATTCCAGTTATTTTGTATTATATTTCTAGTTGTATTGTTTTATTTAGTTACGCTGTATTGTATTTCTAGTTGTATTGCATTGTTGGATATCATATATCTATTATTATTAACATCATTATCTCTTTTATTCATTAAACATGAAAGTCAAACATGAAACAGTCAACTGAACATTTAAAAATGTATCACAAATATCATTGATTGGCACTGATGGTTTATATGGGTTGCTGCCAGCATCCTAGGTATCTATTATTATTATCATTATCATCATTATTATTTCTTCAGTGAGATTCACAGCCTTTGGGGCTGGTTGGTAGCTCAACAGCTCGAGTCTAACCAAGGTCCTAGGAACTGTTCAGGTAGCGTCGGAGGATATAAGCTGTTCCAAGTAGGATGGTTTTTATTATTATTATTTTGTGGGGCCCACATTACTAGCTGCCAGGTTTGCATGCGATCCGTGGGCCATGGATTGGATATACCTGGTTTAAAAGTAATATTTTAAATCCTGGCCACTTAAAATATCCATGCATATGACGCTAAGTGAGGAAATGAAGCAAACCAGAGACAAATTCCAGACGACTATTTGCAAAGCTTCTCCTGGTTTCTCTTTGAAAAACTCCCAGGAGGATAACTCTAAGTTAAATGCAGTAGTTGCCTTGCCGGAACAAGGCAACTTTGGATGACATTTTATTTGAAAGAACAGATTAGACAAACAGCACTATACCTCATCCAGCTCCTGAGATGGTTTGTTCATCACATCAGCCCATCCATATAGAGACAGCAAAAATTTTAAGAGAGGGAAACAAAAAGAACAGGACAGAGCACAGGGTACAGTCAGATGAAGGAATGCAAGTATTTTATTGATCAACATTGGCAGATTATCACAGAAAACAAAACAGTCTTTTAAAGCAGTATCAGTTTTCAAATGGATTTGGCATTTGGCCTTGGGGAATAGCCGCATATTGTATTTTTCCTTTCAATATATTTCTAATCATGTTCTTGATCTGTAAAGAAATGCACATTTTTGGAGCTTTACAAAACAAACTTTTAAAAAGTTCATTAAGGAAATAAAAAAACCAAGAAAGACTCTCACAAACAGTATAAATTGCTAATTCTTAATATGATAGTGGGTCCAGAACTTTCAACTTAACCTAGCCATTAAAAGAAATCATTCAATCTAAACTTGTTCACTGATTCCTAGTTTCGAGGATCTGATTCAGTTCTGATCTTAATGCAGTTACATGACCCTTGAAAATAACACAACTATTTATTTACCAAATTGGTAAATCTTGCCAAAGCAACTCTAGGGTGGCTTACAAACATTCAATTAAAATGCACGATAAACACTGAAACAATAAGTAGGGGATCTTAAATTTAAGATTTAAGTTATGTAGCCATGAGATGTCTAAAAAGAATCTACTGGCTTATGTACATATGACGATGTTGTAATGAAACAGAAAAAAAAGTCAGTTTACATGCAGATCATTCATTACAGAAAGTCTGTATTTGCAACATTCATTAACCAATCTCTAAATTGGATTTGTTTCAGAATCAAGTGTGTCCAAGTGGAAGCCAAAAGAATTCTCACATTCAGCGCTGTTCCTATTTTTAAGAAGGTTTCTCTTCTTAATTCGGAGAATTGCACTAATGGATTTCCCAATTCGGAGGACAGGATGAATTCTTGAGGATACTTTCTATCCTACAATTTTGCTATCTTGTTGTAACTTCCATCCCTCATGCTTTTGGTCTCATGCTTTTTTGCCTGTTCAAACAATTATCCTTTCTAGTGGGTCAAAAAAGGAAATGAGAAATAAGGCATAACCTGTCGGGGTGATGTCACTGGGGGGGGGGGGGAGGGAGAAACTAGGCCAGTTTAAAAAGTAAAAGGAAAGCACATTATAGGTACAATTGGTTCATGTAGATCATGGGAGTCAAACTTGCCGCATCACAATGCTATCATGTGACATTTTGTGACGTTTTCCCCATTCACGTAAGCTAGGGTGGGTGTGGCCTGCACATGATGCATCTGGCCCACAGGCTGCCAGTTTGACACCCCTGATGTAGACAGAAATGGATGCCTTACTCAGGGCTTCTTATGGAGACTTAATCTGCTCTTCATTAGTGCTGGAACAACGATAGATGACGTATGAAGCCTGTCAGCTTATATTGCTGTCCATCCTTTCTATTAACAATTTAGTTCATTCCAATAATTTCTGATACTGAGAATGCTGCTCTTTTCTGCAAAGATACCTGTCTGTCTTCCTTTAACACCAATATGCCTGTTTGCTTAAACTCCTTTTGTTTCTGTGCTGTAAAGGTCTATAAATGTAATCCATCAGGATTATTCAGCTATTTCTTCTGGCTTCAACTGCCTCCTTTGATCACACCCACAGAGCACAGTCCACATCAAAAGGCAATGTGGCATGCCTTTTACATTAAGCTGATTATTGTTTTATAGTCTTCTTTAACTCATTGATTATCCTCTTCTCCAACATTTCAAAACTGCTGTGAACTTCATAGTGACTTTATACAGCATTTTCAGTCATTTCAGCTCTATCCCCTTGAGGAATAATTCTGGAAATAATACAAGACCAAAATAACAACAACTATTCTGAATGCACACTGCAGGAATCAGCCCCTACTGCCAGCTAAAAGGCAGTAAAATGAAAAAAATGATATATCCTGCTGGGGAGGAAAGTGAGGGATTATTTTATTAAAATTTCAATTGTAAACTCAGGGGTGGTCCCACAAGTGCCTCAACTTATGACTGTTGTGACTTATGATGGGAATTCTGGGCTCCATTAGCAGATCCATTGCATATAAAGGATGAGGAAGAAACATTCCTCTAGTTCCCAGTTTTCCAAAGTGGTCAATATCAACCCCAAAGGCTGATTGAACTATTCAAGGAGTTGATGTCATTCATAGTAAAGGTAAAAAGAGGTAAAGGTTAAAATAGTATTTATTAAATTTTCAAATATAAATGTTTGGGGGTGTCAATAAACAATCTGAAACTTCATGGAGAGGTCAATGAGCTGAAGAATTTGAGAACCCTTTCTAATCTAATTCAAAAACATTTGAAGATAAATTAGATGATTTTCTAAAGTCTGTACCTCAGCTATAAATTAGTTTCATATGTCCACTCTCAAGAAAAATGTAATACTATCAGCATTATATCAATAGAACCATACGAACTATTGCTAACTTTGCACCATCAACTTTCTGTGTTTAATACTAGATAAAAGGTTTTCAGAAGGTATTCAGAAGATACTGTATTAATGCTACTGTGAACCTGAAACTCCCCATTATGGACTCTAAATAGTTGTGCCCAGGAACATTAGGAGTTTGAAACAGGTATTCCAACTTTAAAAGAAATATCCTGACCTCAACGCATTCTATTTTGATACTGAAACAGGCCATTTCATACTGCCAAGAAGCTTGTTCAAGGGCAATCAATTGGTTAAAGATGGCATGAGAAAGTACAGGACTATATTAATTTTAACTTTCCCTTTATGTCTACCTGTATAATTATAAAAGGCATTTCAAACATAATGAAACACAGCCTAGGTCCACACAAATATTTCCAATCATAGTGACAAGTATTCACTAGTTTTATTTTTTAGTGCACCTCCACAGTTATGGCATAAAAATGCTTGTAAAAAAAAACCCTGAGTTTTTCTGAGTGTGTTCAAGAGAAAAGAAAAATGATTATCAGGTGTCCTTGCCAGTTGGATGGCAAATCAAAAGAAAAAGAAATCAGCCAGGCAAGTCTATTTCAACTCTCTCAGTTTTCTGAGCTATACCAATATCTGGCAATAAGCAGTTTCAATTGATAAGATGAATAAGGATTGATCATTTTGCATTATAAAATAATTATACATGCACTACTGATTAGAAAATGGGGAAGAAATAAATATTCCCTCATCCAAAAACAAAAAATCCAACCCAACAAAATGAATTAAATATTGGGGGAATTTACTTCCCAGGCAATAAAGAACACCTTCTATTTCTGGTTATTATCCTTAGCTGGTTAAAAACCAAAACTGACCACATCTTTATAGATCATGTTTTTCCACAACAAATGTATAGAATGATCCCTCTTTAGAAAAAGCCGTATTAGCTTTATTATGGAATCCCAGAGTACAATAAAAACATAAAAAGTTAAACTAGTGCCCTGCTGGACTACATCCCTACATTCAGCAGTCTTGGGGTGGGGGCAACCATTTGCCTAAGGAAGCCCACTGGTCTCCCAGTAGATGGCCTTCAATATGTTGGCATAACACAGCCATTGATCCCAGTTAACACCCACGAATCAGTCCCACCTTCTTTGATCAGACTGCACCAGATTGGCAGCCCGCATGATGAAAATGAGAGCTTTGATGGGCCAAGCCCATCTCATCCAGCATTCTGTGTCACACAGAAGCCGACCATTTTATAGTTAAGTCCACATGCTACCTCGGGCTGCCTAGCATCAAAGGGGAAAATACACGCGAAATAAACCCGTTTGGACGGTCAACCAGATCTCATAGATGGGAGAAAAGCGGAGAGGATTCAGACCGGGGGTGGGGGGGGGGGTGGGGAAAAGGGGGGAGGGACCCCGAAAGACATGCTCGCTATCTCAAGCGGTTGTCACACAAAACAAGCGTCATGTGGGATACAGTAGGAGGAAGGGAGACTCACCGCAGCAGCCATGCTACGTGAAGTCAGAGGACTGGAGGAGCTGTAACTACTCACTTGCTCGGCCAGCAGCTGCCGGCTTTGGATCGCGTTGTTCCGCAACAACAAGTACGCGTCTGTTAAACGCCGGGTGGCCATGCCTGAAAGTTTCCTAGAGGTCCTTCTAGGACCCCCCTCCCTCCCCGACCCGCTTCGCTGAGAGACTGCAGGAGCCCTCGCCTCACGCTTAACCCCAAGGGATCCCTCCCCCACCCCCCACAACCGGGGTAGTTTCCAGGCGGGACCCGGTTCTTAAAACGGCCCCCGGTGTTGTGGAGCGGCCGTTGCAAAGGGGTTCCCGTGGGCGCTTTCCCTGCAAGGGTTCCCCATGCGGTTCTCCTTTCATCCAAGGAAGTGCCTTCTCCTTAAGGGAAACTGCTCCCTTTCCCCACCCAGAGCCTCCTCGTGTTAGTCTCCCTGCAAGCAACCTCCCCACCCCCACCCCCACCAGGCAAGCCCTGGAAGGTTTTCCGCGGGCGGCGATGCGGCTGTTTTCTTCCTCCTCCCCGCCGCTGGCCGGGCACTGAAGAGAAGGGAACCAGCCCCGACTCCCTCCGACTACCCTACTCTTGCTTACTTCCCCCCACCCACCCCGACTGCAATCACCGGCTCGGCTCACTTCCGCCTAAGTCCGGCGCTTAAATTCTTCCCCGAAAGAGGCATGGTTACTAAAAGTTCCGGAGGAGGAGGAGCAGCAGCAGCAGCAGCCGCGGCGGGATAAAAGAGGCTCGGCGCTTTGGGGCTGACCCTCTATCGCTGGCTCCCGTTCGACGTGCAAAATTCGGTCCGCCTGCGTGGCCTGAAGGAGGAGGAGAAAGTGGGGAGAGTCCGGTTAAGGACGGTATTTCTCTCAACTTCAGCAATTTTGAGATGGGGAGATTTCGGTTAGATTAAGTCGCCGGTTCAGAACCGCCTTAATTTGCAAGCCTCACTGAATTCATGCAACGCATTAGACAAGGCTAAGTCGAATCGATTTTCATTTATGGAAGTAACTGATTAAGTCTAAGTAATCACTGATTAAAAGTAATGGCCTGAAAAATAAGGCATCCCATCAGAGGTGCTATTTCGCAGGTTCTAATCAGTTCTGGAGAACCTGGAGCGGAAATTTTGAGTAGTTCAGAGAACCAGCAAATATCACCTCTGACTCGTCCTCCCGAGTCCCAGATGATTGGCTGGATCTTCTTTTGTTGCCCTGCACAGGAGAACAGAGCTGGAAAGCAGGTTAGTGGGATGGGGAGGGAATGGAGATTCTGCAGTAACCTTCCCCTGCCAATGCCACTAAGCCACGCCCACAGAACCGGTAGTAATTTTTTTTTTAATCTTACCACTGTAATCCCAGGTATAAACATCTCCAGAGCTACCTAGGACCTGGTTTCAGAGTTCTGATGTCTGCCTCTCTCAGCAATCATGAGATTGCATTTTGGGTGCTTGACAGCTGACTTCCATTTATTTTTATTTTAAAAAAAATTTCCTTTATTAATTTTTATGCCCCCTATTTCCATTTGCAGAATCCTGCACATCCTGCACTCATGCAATTTACAATGTTGTTGTTGGAAACCAGAATTTATTTCCAGCTTCTGGAAAATAAAGCCCAATGATTACAATGGCTTTGCTTAATAATGCTACATTCATGAACAACTGCAGTGTTCGTTTAACAACTGCAGTGTTTGCTTAACAACTGTGTAAAAAAGGTTGTAAAATTGGCTCAGTCATGTTGTGACCCCTTCATCACTGTCATGACTAATTCCAGGCTCAGTTTTGGTCGTAAGTTGAGGACTATCTGTAGCCAAATCTAATATATGTGTCAAAATCATGTACCCTAAGGAGATGTAATATGATTTCTTTGATTAATGTGCAATTGTAAACAATTGTGATTTGTAGAATAGGGATCATTCTGTCTTGCCTCTTGCCTATTTCTGCAGAAGGCCATCTTTCAGGACAGGCCAAAATGGAATTCAGACAGGGGTGGGATTCCACTGGTATAACAATTGGTTCGTTTGATCGCGTGTTCTGCGTGCACGATCCGCATTTCAAACATCTATAATTACCTTCTGCAGCAGTCCCGGTGAAGAAAACAGCTGAGCCGTGCGAATCAGCCGTGCTCTAAATGAAGTAAAGGACAGGAAAGAGCAGGGTCAGGTGGGCAGCCCCACATGTTCATCGCAGCAAACCGGTTTGGAGATAGCTGATCTTCAGAGCAAGGGGTTCACCCAGGGGTGGAATTCAAATATTTTAACAACCGGTTTTGTGGGCGTGGCTAGGTGGGCATGGTCATGTGACTGGGTGGGCATGGGTTTTTTTGTAGCGCTCCCTGACCCCTTTTTTTGCCTCTGTTTTTGGGCTTCCTAGGCCTCAGGGAAGCCTCCTGGGCAAAGCAGTAAGACAGCGAGGGGGATCCCAGCACAGCTGATCGTCAGGAGGGGAAAAAATGAAATATCTTAAGAAGTGACTGGATGTGGGAGAATGCAGTCAGCGATGTCTGGCATGCGCGTGAGGTTGCACATGTGTGACAAGGACTGACTGGGCGGGAAGGGGAGGGGCGGGCAGAGAGGGGCAGGGCCAGCTAGGGGTATGATTTACCGTTTCTCTGAACTGCGCAGAATCATAACAACCCATTCTATATAGTCGGTCCGAACTGGTAGAATCCCACCCCTGAACTCGGAGTAGTTAGAATCTGGGGCTAAATGCAGTGATGAGTTTTAAATAAAAAATATATATGAAAGTTTCTGCTAGGATTATTATAGCTGAAATGACATAAGAGTTTATGTCCAGGATATTTCTCCCAGACCTTACAAATGTGATAGGGACAAGATTCAAAATCTCACTTTACATAACACTGTCAGGCCCAAAGGAATCATGTTGGCTGTGGGACTTCTAGGACTTGAAGTCCCCCACCCCCCAAGTTACCATTGTCCTGTACATTTAACAGAATAACTGAAAAACAGAATAACAGAGTTGGAAGGAACCTTGGAGATCTCCTTGCTCAAGCAGGAGACCTTATATCATTTTAGGCAAACTATGCTCCAATCTCTTCTTGAAAATCTCCAGTAATGATGCGTCCACAACGTCTGAAGGCAATAATTTTTCCTTAGTTCTAGGTTGGATCTCTCCTTGATTAGTTGCTATCCACCTTCTTTGTGGCAGCCACTCAAGTATAAGAACACTGCTATTATGTCACCCCTAGTCCTTCTTTCTATTAAATTAAACATACCTAATTCCTGCAACTGTCCTTTATATATTTTAGTCTCCAGTTCCTAATATTCTTTTTTTTTTTCTGTACTCTTTCTAGAATCTCAAGGTTTTTTATTATCATGGCAATCAAAACTGGGTGCAGTATTCCAAGTGTGACCTTATCAAGTGGTATTAACACTTCACTTGATCTTGATTTTATCCTTCTGTTAATACAGCCTAGGACTGACTGCACTGCCTTTTTTTGGCAGCTGCAGCACCCTGCTGGCTCATATTTAAATAATTATCTGCTATGATTCCAAGATCCCTCTCACACTATTGTACCAGATACCATCTCTTCTCTATCTGTATATTTGTTTTTTGGGTAAGTTCATTTTAACGAACTTTTTGGTAAGTTCATTTTAATTTAAGGCAGGCTTCATAAGGCGGTTGTAATAAAGTTAATTTATTGATGGGACAAAATCCTATCCACATCCATTGCTTTCAGTATGAACAAGAGACAGAGGTTATTTTCAGCATAGCTGCTGCATCTAAATACATTTTCCTCTTAACAGCAAAAAAGATCTCATAATAGTACGCAATCAGACTTATTTGGTTTTCCCTAAATGGTCCCAACATCCTGAGAGCAAATCAGAGTCCTAGAATTTTCTGCCCACAATTCAAAACTCTTAGAATCATTCTTTTTTTAATGTTCTCCATTCTTCTTCCTTTGCATGCTCGAACTCCACAATAAATAAATAAAGTGTGATCTTCCTCCACTGAGTTGTACTCTATCTTTCATATCTGTGCCAGTGGAAAACACATTTTTGGGTATGTGTAAGAAACATAACCTTAGATGCCTGTGTTTTCTCTATTAGTGTTTGTAGTTTTTGATCCAGTAATATTTTTTCATTATAATGTCCAATTCCTTTCCCACTATTCTTGCCTCGGAATATTTCACATTGTTAGAAGAATGGAGCAAGTTGATTGATAAAGAACTACTTGTGCTAATAAGAATATTCCAGGAATAATAATTCAAATTCAGGGCAGATTTCTACCCTACTTAAACAAGACGTCTTTCCAAAGTAATTACTTATTACTAGCCATTTAAATGTAAAATAAATATAAAATTATAGCATTCAGAAAGATTGCATAATGTTTATTTTATTCTTGGAGTTGTAGTGAAAACAACTTCATTCTGTTTTATATTAAATGTTATTTCACCAGTAGCCTTTTTCAGGAGTGGAATTTGGAAAAATGGGCTACCAATTTTTAGTACTTCCCATTGTAAGCAGCAGGGGGTGTGCAAGTATGATGTTTGAGGGCTCGACTCTTCCTTGATCAATATATTCTGTACTCCATTGTGTCATTTGCCTTGTGCAGCACAAATTGTATTACTCTGCCGTGCATTTAAATTTTATTTTCTGTAAGAATTCATGTGCACCGAAAATTGTAACACTAAAGACTGGACACTATTTGTAGAGATTTGAATTCTTTATTAAAGAATAAGGAAGTCTGTGCAGTACAATAAATGACGATCAGTGGGATAATCTAAACATTCTCCAACTTCCAAATATATCACAGCCACAAGACCCCCAAAATACAGCCCCTTCCCCTTAACTGAGGGGAAAACTGCAGAGTTTGAGGATTTGGATGACTTGGCTGATTTAAGGTGAGAAGATAAGTATGTTGAATGAATGAACACTGGGGAAAATGTTGAGTAACGTGGATGCTTTATTATAAAACCATATGCCTTAACCAGAATTCTTTGTCTAAGAACATTAATGTACAGTGAAAACACAGAACACACAGACATAGACTATATGTCTGTTCTGCTTCTTTGAAGGAGAACTATAGGTAGTCTTTGATTTACGACCATATCGGGGACCAAAATTTCCATTGTAAATCATTGTGGTCATAAGTCGAGTTGGACCCAATTTTATGACAATTTTTATGGTGGTTGTTAAGCAAATCACCATGGATATTAAGTGAATCCTGCAGTCATTAAACAAATCCAGGTTTCCCAATGGTCGTTTTTTTGCTGGAAATCAGCAAAACAGATGAGAAATCATGATTGCATGATTACAAGACATTGCAACTCATCGTAAGTCATTTTTTCCAAGGCTGCTATAATTTTGAACCATTAGTAAATGAATGCTAGAAGCTAATATTTGGAATAGACTTTCCTGCTTGAGCAGGGGGTTGGACTATATGACCTCCAAGGTCCCTTCCAACTCTGTTATTCTATGATCTATGCTCTGAAGGACTGCCTATACTTATGAACACACACTGTAAGAACTTATACTTGAAAGTAAAGCACATACCAGTATATATTGCTGGGAGTTGAGTGACATATACATTTAATAGATGATGATGATGATGTCTGAAGGCAGAAGGCTTTCAAATTTTTCTGCCCCAAATAGCGTCCCTAAAAGATAGCTGTACATCACAGAAAACAACATTCCAGATGACAAATATGGAACATCTTAGGAAGGATGCCATTCTTGGAACTATAACCAAGACTATTAGACTAAATTGGGCCAGAAAGCAAACAAAAGAAGAATTGCCCTATTAAGTCCACTACAGCCAATTTCACTCCACACATGCCAGTTCAATAATAGCCATCAGCTTCCAGTCTTTGGAAATAGACTGCTTTGTGCACTGACGATCAGAATAACAGAGTTGAAAGGGACCTAGGAGGTCTTCTAGTCTACCCTCCTGCACCTATATAATTTTGGACAAATCATTGTCCAATCTCTTCTTAAAAACCTCCAGAGTTGGAATACCCATAACTTCTGGAGACAAGTTGTTCCACTGATTAATTGTTCTATCTTTCAGGAAAATTTTCCTCGGTTCTAGGTTGCTTCTCTCCTTGATTAGTTTCCACCCATTGCTCCTTGTCCTGCCTTCAGGTGCTTTGGATAATAGCTTGACTCCCTCTTCTTTGTGGCAGCCCCTCAGGTATTGGAACACTGCTATCATGTCACCCCCAGTCCTTCTTTTCATTAAGCTAGACATACTCATGTCTAGTGTTCTTTATATGTTTTAACCTCCAGTCCCCTAATCATCTTTGTTGCTCTTCTTTGCATTCTTTCTAAAGTCTCTTCTTTTATATATATATCATAGCAACAAAATTGGATGCAATATTCCAAGTGTGGTTTTACTAAGGTATCATAGCTAATTCTCACTGAAAAACGAATCATTTGTAAATGAAAACATTTGGATTTTAGTAGAAATCAAAAGAATATACTAACACCTTTTTCAACTAATAAATATTATTAAAAGGCATAAGCTT
>BLBF01000049.1:2213659-2229573 GCA_015471245.1 Laticauda colubrina | reverse complement strand
CTGCCTGCCAGCCTTGGTGTCTGCCTGCCTGCCAGCCTTCCTGCCAGCCTTGGTGCCTGCCTGCCTGCCAGCCTTGGTGCCTGCCTTCCTGCCAGCCTTGGTGCCTGCCTCCCTGCCAGCCTTGGTTCCTGTCAGCCTCCCTGCCAGCCAGCAACCCCACAACCATGCTGAAGCACAGCAAGCCTCAGCCATCTGCTGCCAGCCCTTGCAAGAGGGACAGGGCTACCATCCCGCCCCCTGGCCCTCACTCTTGTTCTGCTGGGGCTTCTGCAGCACGGGCTCACTCTTCTGGGGCTGGGGCTTCTGCTGATTCTGCTTCTGGAGGAGCTGATGACAAGCACTCCAGCACCAGCCACCTCCACAGCACCTGCACCCTTCACCCCTGAGACTGAGTGACCAAGAGGAGTGCCAGAGACTCATTTTTGTCTTATAGCTTGTTGTTAATAAAGTCTATTTTTGATTCACACACTTGCTTCATTTCTTTTTTTTAATAAAGTCTTGCTGGAAACTTTTAGAAATGGTTTAAGCCTTTGCATGCTTGTGGGATGGGTTAAGATAGCAGTGGGATGGGTTGAGATAGCTGTGGAATGGGCAGGGATACCTTTGGGATGGGTAATAGCTGTGGGATAGATAAACCTCCAGTGCAAGCATAGTGCCAGGTGCCACACCTATGGCCCTTTATTATCAATAACAATGTAATCATTGATCGACACATTTCAACATAAACACAACTCTTTATTAAATGCCCTGTTCATTGTCGGGCCACTCAACATACATGGCACAATCTCATCAGTGTGATGAGACAGGCTGAAGGAAGCATCCATTGAGCATCTATCATCCTGCCTTGCCACTCCACTGCTCCAGCTGGGGAATTGCACCAGTGTTTCAGGAGGTTGCGCTGCTTCTTCCCTTCACGTGAGGCTCTGTTGGGGCCTTGCACATTCTCAGTGTCTATCAGGTTTCGCCCTTGCCTCCATTCCCCAGGCTCCATGTCCCCATTGCCTTGTTGGAGGTCCACGAGCCTATTCTGTAAGACTGGGTAGTGGATGCGCATGAGATTGTGCAGGATGCAGCAAGCTTCCATGATCCTCCTCACAGTCTCTGGGCGATGCTGCATGGTGGTGAGAAGTACCTGGAACCTTTTGGCCAGGATGCCAAAGGCGTTCTCCACCACCCGCCTTGCCCTGGACACCCTGTAGTTGAAGATCCTCTCTTCACGGGTGAGGTATTTGGAGGTGTAGGGCTTCATGAGGTAGGTTCTGAGAGAGAAGGCGTCATTCCCCACGATGAAGTAGGGCACATCTTGCGTGTCATTGGGCAGGGGTTCTGGATCTAGGAAGCCCACGATGAGGTTGCGTTCCAGCCTACCCTTGAGGTCACTTGCGTTGTATACCTGTGCATCTGAAGCTGACCCGTTGCCTGAAGCATCGATGTAGATTAACTTGTAGTCAGCATCGACCATGGCGAAGAGGATGATGCTGAAGAAGCCCTTGTAGTTGAAATAAGTGGACCCTGAGTTGGCTGGCGCTTTGCAGGCCATGTGCTTGCCATCAATGGCTCCAACAGGGAAGTTCCACCTCTGATACCACTGCTCTGCAACTTTCTTCCATCCTTCTTCAGTGGAGGGGTACTGGAGGAGCTCCTCCTTGTATTCTTCGATGATGGCCTGCACCACTTCTCTGACCACAATGCTGATGGTGTTGTGTGGCACCCTCCAACCGTACTGCATGCTGCTGTAGGTGGTCCCTGAGGCCAGGTGGCGCAGAGTGAGTGCCACCTTGAGCCCAGGGTCCAGGCTGGGCCGGAAGTTGGTGTTTGCCTTGGTCAACCTGGGTGTCAGCCGCTGCACAACTTCGTCAAACATGGCTGGAGGCATCCTCATGAAGTTTTGTGATGCATGAGTGTCTTTGTTCTTGAGCTCCACCATCAGCTTGTTGTACAGTCCGTCCTCTGCTCTTCTGGCGAACCATCTTCGTACCCAGACGCTTCTTGGCCGCCCCTTTTTCTTCCCATAGTAGAGTTCGCAGAGCCTGTAGATGGCTTCGCACTGTTGCAGAAGGATGGTGGCTGCCAAAAGGACTGTGTTACGATCCACGGTGGACATGACTGGATGCTGTGGAAGAGGAAGAGGCAGATGAAAGCTGCAGAGGTCTGCAGCAGGGCTGCTGGTCTGAAAGTGAGATCCAGATGTGTTGCTCCCCCTTTTTATAGGCAGTATAGGTGTCCCTTTGCATCCTCTAGGCATCCTCTAGACATCCTTAATATCCAAGATAGGTCCCCTCTGCGAAGGTTTTTTCCGTTTTAAATGCTTTGTTTCTGTGCTGCATCCGCTAGGCATCCGTTCTGCATCCATTCTGCGTCCGTTCTGCTTCCTCCCTGCGTCCGAGCGGATGCGAGTTGCGCGGATGCAGAACGGATGCCTAGCGGATATAGCGGATGCGTAACGGATGCAGAACGGATGCGTAGCGGATGCAGAACGGACGAATTGGATACATTTTCCACGCAAAAGTTTTGAGCAGCTCAAAACTTTCTGAGCGGATGAAACATCAATAAACAGATGCTGGACGGATAGAGAGGAAGCAAAACGGAGGCAGTGAGTACATCGCGTTAACCAACGGATGGCAAGCTTTTTTGTCCGTTTTACATCCTCTTTGCATCTGTTGGTGCAGTGTGACAGGGGCTTAAGGAAACCAAAAGACAGCAGTTTCCTGTGGATTTTGAGCCTTAGGAGATAATGGGTGAGCCATGGTGGCGCAGTAGTTAGAATGCAGTACTGCAGGCTACTTCTGGCAGCTGCAATTCAGCAATTCAATTTCCATTGGCTGAAGGTTTCTTCAGCCTTTCATCCTTCTGAGCAGAGGTGTTATTCAGCAGGTTCTGACCAGTTCTGGAGAACCGTAGTAGAAATTTTGAGTAGTTCAGACAACTAGCAAATACCACCTCTGACTGGATATTTTATAGTATCCTTCCCCTGTCACGCCCATCAAGCCATGCCCACAGAACCAGTATTAAATGTTTTTGAATCCCACCACTGCTTCTGAGGTTGGTGAAATGAGGACCCAGGCTGTTGAGGGCAATATGCTATCTCTGCAAATCACTTAGAGAGGGCTGTAAAGCACTGTGAAGTAGTATATTAGTCTAAGTGCTTTTGTTATTCATTGCTTCCTTGCTTCCTTCCTCTTTGTGAGAACAAGGAAGACTCTTGCCTGAGATACTTACACAGATTACAGTTCTGCCCTGGACTCAAATCTCTGTTGTCTGACTGTTATCTTGGTTGCTGATCTTCCCTCTGCTTGTTAACTTTAATTTGCTTGTTAACTACTTTTCAGCTTTTAGAGATCTTTGGATCAACAAGTCTGGAAAAATGCAGTTGGGTCAGATTTCAATCCCCAATGAAAGAAAAAAATGACCACAAGCTTAAGAATTTTTTTTAAAAATGATATAAACAGCAGAAAGCTGATTAAGACTTGCATTTTAGAAAGTTGTAAATGGATTAAGGATCCAGATAGTATAAAATAAGATTTCGGAATTAATTATGAAAAAATCTTCCCACGGGAAAATGGACTTGGTTTGAAATTTTTTCAAAAATATAAGAAAGCTACGCCATTTTGAAAATTGGACACTAGAGGAAACTAAAGATTTTAATTAAAGGAGAAAAATACATAAATCTAATTAACAGCTATAAAATAACACAAAATATTATAACATTAGAAATACTGATGAACACTTTTTAAAAAATGACACCAAGTTAATATCAACAATGTCAATAGTGATGTTTGCTTCTATTGGTAGACTGTGTCTAAAATATGTTTTGGAAGAAAAGGAACAAATTTTAATATGTTTTTGGCAGAAAAAGAACAAGTTTTAACTGACAGGAGAGACCCAATTGAAATGAAATTGAATCTACAAATAAAGGCTACAAGAATGACATGGAAAGAGATGTCTCATTGGACATACAAAAGAAATTAGTCAATGCTTTAAAATTTAAAAGGGAATTACAAATATAAAACTGAGAGTGACTTGGATAATTCTCATATATTGGATTTGCAAAAGAGTTTTTTTAAAAGTTTGTATAAATCTTGCAAAATAAAAGGAAAGAAAAGAAAAGAAATCAAATTTTATTGACATTACTTGAATGGACCAAAGAGTATTAGAAGTAAAAGAAGGGATATAAAATTGGTTTATTTGATCAATGTTAAAACATGTTACTTCTGACTCTTAAAGGACTTTTGCTGACACCAAGATTGAAATCATAATGCTTTAAGGATTTGCTTATGGATAAGAGAGGGGATTATCTGATGAAGAGATCATTGGTGTAAATTAAGAAAAAATGGAGAGAGGGGACGGGGATGGTGACTCCCAATGTTCATCTCGGCCGAGCTGCTGTTGGTCCCACCTGCCTGCCCGGGCTCCCATACTCACATTTATCTTCTGAATTTGAAGCGCAGCTGCTTCGCGCGGCACAGAAGAGTGTTGCGCGCGGCAGCTGCTGAAGTGACCAGGATCGTGTAGGCTTGCAGGAGGTAAGTTAGAATGCCTCTGTGCAAAACGCCTGTGCAATGTGAGTATGGGAGCCCGCGTGTTTGGCACACGTGCATACGCAAAGTGTGTGCACATGTGTGCAAAGCGTGTCCACCAAGCCACACCCACCAAACCAGTGGTAAAAATATTTGAATCCCACCACTGGGGGTGGGGTACACAATCAATCACCCACCAAACCGGTAGTTGCTAAGGTAGGATCCCACTACTGATTTTATTGTCCCCTGGCTCCTTGGTCCAAAATATTCTGAGGTGAGCTGTGAGAACTTCAGGCAATAAAGAAGCTGTTCAATTCTTTGTAAGCAGCAATAAGTTATATTCTCTTGCTGCTAATGACTTGGCTGGGAGTTGGAGAGAAGAGAAATGGTTGACTTTGGCCAGCTAGAATGGTCACTCTTGATTGCACTTTCTCCTGTCATTTAACTTATGAGGCGAGGGGCGATGAAGGAGCATTAGAGCTTTGGCTGCTGTAGTGTGACATTATCTGCAGAACCAAAATTGGGAAATATCATCTTTTCCTATCCCTTGGATGAGAATAATAGTTTATTGGTTGCTGGGAAATGGTGAGAAAAATCACTTTATTGCATAGCATAGGACAATGAGCTAAATGTAGCTCATTAGCAGGCAGAATTTAAGTGCTGCTGGTTGAGCCTGGTATACATGTTACCGTCAGTGTGTGTCAAATTAGGCATTTTATAGAATGCCAGGAAATGCATAGCATGCCAAAAATGGAATGTCAAAAGTATGAAACGCTTAATGTTTCACACATTTTCTGGGTACACGATGCAGTGCCAAAAGGCAAACTGGCAAACTGGCAAAGCATGAAGTACTTCTACTGAAATGGCATTCTTGGCATTACGCAGAAGGGCATTGTTACAACATGTAGATCAGTACTGCTTTTTTCTTTTGTTTTTTGTTTTTTTCAGTAAGAAAGTCCTGTACTTTAGCTTGCATTTCTTCTTTCATTTTCAGATATGTCTTTTCAATAATGGCACAATGGCTCAGTGGTTAAGATGCTGGGCTTTGTCAGAAAGCTGACAACCTGAGTTCGAAACTCAAGCATTGCACAATAGGGTGAGCGCCTGTCTTTGCCTAGCTCCTGCCCACCTAGCAGTTCAAAAGTGTTGGAAGTTATAACCCACCCCCTTCTAGAAAAATGAAATACTTTAGGACATATTAAAAGGGCAGAATATTTCCCCTAAAAAGAAGTAGAAACTCAGATGCAGAAACTCACCTCAGAAGCAGAAACTCATCCCCACCTTTTTTAATGGGTGGCCCATTAAGGCCTGGGCCAGAGTATTCTACATAACAAAGCCCTCTATCCATCTCACCACTTGGCCTGGGAAGATTGCATCAGTCAGCACTCAGGTGAAGCCTACAAAGTTAGGTAAGATCCCTGCTGCTGGGAGTCTGACAACCAGTGGGATACATTTCTTACACAGAAACTGGAAACACGAAGGTGTGGCCCAACAGGGCGTATAAAACTAAGAGTCTCTCAGCATCTTGCCCCTTTTCTTTTACTTCACCCAACATGTTGAAGTATGTGATCATCCTTTTCACTTTGGAGCTTTAAGCCATGTGGTCCTGTTCACCATTAAACCATCTTTCCAGGCAGTCACCATGTTTCCAGTGTCTTCCCCTCTTGGAACTGAACCCAGAAAGATATTTCTTCCAGCAAAAGCATAACAGTGCAAATAGACAGCGCTGGCTCAGCAGCCTTTGAAATGGAGATAAGCACTGCCCCTTCTAGTCAACAAGGACAAGTGGAGAAAAATCTTTTCCTTTCTTTGCTTTTCAATAAACCCTAACTGTTCTGTCCAGAAAAACGTGAGGTAGACCGGGTTCCAACAGTAAAAGTCTTTATTTGCAACAGTAAAGATAAACGGAACAGTATGGCTCTAGCCGCAGCAGCCTTTATATACGGCTTGCCTGCCGGCTTGTAGCCAATGACATTGGTTTGATTTAACCACCTTTTGGCAGTTCCTTTGGATTGGTTCCTGGTGAACCAATCCCTATGCTGGCTTTCTTAGCCAATCAGATTAGCGAATTTGGAGTAAACTATTTTGATACAGAACACCCCTCCCCTCTTGGTTTAGTCCTACGTGGTTACGTAGTCACGCAGGTAGGTGGGGCTTCGTCTGACTCTACTGGACTTGTGCGGTTCATTTTCGCTGGAGACTTCAACCAGTTTGGATGGGGTTGCTGTCTCTCCGGCTCTTCTCCATGGAACCGCCTGGAAGGGTGAGTCAGCCATTTTGCTACCACTTGAGTTTCTCAGGCAGGTGGTTTCGCCGCTCCCTCCTGGTTTCTCCGGGCAGGTCGAACGGGCTTGGCTGGCCCCTTCGACTGGATTTTTTCCGCAAGTTTCATCTAACCGTAAGTTTCTTTTTTGCTCTTTTTGTTTGTTAAAGCCCCTGTCACACTGCACCAATGGATGCAAAGAGGATGTAAAACGGACAAAAAAGCTTGCCATCCGTTGGTTAACGCGATGTACTCACTGCCTCCATTTTGCTTCCTCTCTATCCGTCCAGCATCCATTTATTGACGTTTCATCCGCTCAGAAAGTTTTGAGCTGCTCAAAACTTTTGCGCAGAAAATGTATCCAATTCGTCCGTTCTGCATCCACGACGCATCCGTTCTGCATTCGTTACACATCCGCTATATCCGCTAGGCATCCGCTGCGCATCCGCGCAACTCACATCCGCTCGGACGCAGGGAGGAAGCAGAACGGACGCAGAATGGATGCAGAACTGATGCCTAGCGGATGCAGCACAGAAACAAAGCATTTAAAACGGAAAAAACCTTCGCAGAGGGGACCTATCTTGGATATTAAGGATGTCTAGAGGATGTCTAGAGGATGCCGAGAGGATGCAAAGGGACACCTATACTGCCTATAAAAAGGGGGAGCAACACATCTGGATCTCACTTTCAGACCAGCAGCCCTGCTGCAGACCTCTGCAGCCTTCATCTGCCTCTTCCTCTTCCACAGCATCCAGTCATGTCCACCGTGGATCGTAACACAGTCCTTTTGGCAGCCACCATCCTTCTGCAACAGTGCGAAGCCATCTACAGGCTCTGTGAACTCTACTACGGGAAGAAAAAGGGGCGGCCAAGAAGCGTCTGGATACGAAGATGGTTCGCCAGAAGAGCAGGACGGACTGTACAACAAGCTGATGGTGGAGCTCAGGAACGAAGACACTCGGGCATTCCAGAACTTCATGAGGATGCCTCCAGCCATGTTTGACGAAGTTGTGCAGCAGCTGACACCCAGGTTGACCAAGGCAAACAGCAACTTCCGGCCTAGCCTGGACCCTGGGCTGAAGGTGGCACTGACTCTGCGCCACCTGGCCTCAGGGACCACCTACAGGAGCATGCAGTGCGGCTGGAGGGTGCCATCCAACACCATCAGCATTGTGGTCAGAGAAGTGGTGCAGGCCATCATCGAAGAATACCTGCAGGAGCTCCTCCAGTGCCCCTCCACTGATGAAGGATGGAAGAAAGTTGCAGAGCAGTGGTATCAGAGGTGGAACTTCCCACACACCGTTGGAGCCATAGATGGCAAGCACGTGGCCTGCAAAGCACCACCCAAGTTGGGCTCCACTTATTTCAACTACAAGGGCTTCTTCAGCATCGTCCTCTTTGCCATGGTCAATGCTGACTACAAGTTCTTGTACATCGATGCTTCAGGCAGCGGCTCATGTTCAGATGCCCAGGTATACAATGCAAGTGACCTCAAGGAGGGGCTGGAACGCAACCTCATCGTGGGCTTCCTAGATCCAGACCCCCTGCCCAACGACACGCAAGATGTGCCCTACTGCATCATGGGGGATGACGCCTTCTCCCTCAGAACCTACCTCATGAAGCCATACACTTCCAGACTCCTCACCCGTGAAGAGAGGATCTTCAACTACAGGCTGTCCAGGGCAAGGCGGGTGGTTGGCATCCTGGCCAACAGGTTCCAGGTACTTCTCACCACCATGCAGCATCGCCCAGAGACCGTGAGGAGGATCGTGGAAGCTTGCTGCATCCTGCACAATCTCATGCGCACCCACTACCCAGTCTTGCAGAACAGGCTTGTGGACCTCCAGCAAGGCAATGGGGATATGGAGCCTGGGGAATTGAGGCAAGGGCGAAACCTGATAGACACTCAGGATGTGCAAGGCCCCAACAGAGTCTCACATGAAGGGAAGAAGCAATGCAACCTCCTGAAACACTGGTGCAACTCCCCAGCTGGAGCAGTGGAGTGGCAAGACAGGATGATAGATGCTTAATGGATGCTTCCTTGAGCCTGTCTCATCACACTGATGAGATTGGGCCATGTATGTTTGATTGGCCTACAATGAACAGGGCATTTAATAAAGAGTTGTGTTTATGTTCAAATATGTGGATCAATGCTTTCATTGTTATTGATAATAAAGGGCCGTAGGTGTGGCACCTGGGAGGGTGGACCATAGAGTCCCACTATGCTTGCACTGGAGGTTTATCTATCCCACAGCTATTACCCATCCCAAAGGTATTCCTGCCCATCCCACTGCTATCTTAACCCATCCCACAAGCATGCAAAGGCTTAAACCATTTCTAAAAGTTTCCACCAAGACTTTATTAAAAAAAAGAAACAAAGCAAGTGTATGAATCAAAAAGAGACTTTACTAACAAGAAGCTATAAAACAAAAATGAGTCTCTGGCACTCCTCTTGGTCGCTCAGTCTCAGGGTTGAAGGGTCCAGGTGCTGTGGAGGTGGCTGGTGCTGGAGTGCTTGTCATCAGCTCCTCCAAAAGCAGAAGCAGCAGAAGCCCCAGCCCCAGAAGAGTGAGCCCGTGCTGCAGAAGCCCCAGCAGAACCAGAGTGAGGGCCAGGGGGCAGGATGGTAGCCCTGTCCCTCTTGCCAGGGCTGGCAGCAGATGGCTGAGGCTTGCTGTGCTTCCGCATGGTTGTGGGGTTGCTGGCTGGCAAGGAGGCTGGCAGGAACCAAGGCTGGCTGGAAGGCTGGCAGGAAGGCTGGCAGGAAGGCTGGCAGGCAGGCACCAAGGCTGGCAGGAAGGCAGGCACCAAGGTTGGCAGGCAGGCAGGCATGCAACAAGGCTGGCAGGCAGGCACCAAGGCTGGCAGGCAGGCAGGCACCAAGACTGGCAGGCAGGCTGGCAGGCAAGCTGGCAGACAGGCAGGCAGGCACCAAGGCTGGCAGGAAGGCTGGCACCAAGGCTGGCAGGAAGGCTTGCAGGGAGGCTGGTACCAAGGCTGGAAGGAAGGGTGGCAGGCAGGAAGGCACCAAGGCTGGCAGACAGCAAGGCTGGCAGGCAGGCAGGCACCAAGCCTGGCAGGCAGACTGGCTGGCAGCAAGGCTGGCAGGCAGGCAGACAGCAAGGCTGGCAGGGAGGCTGGCAGGCAGGCAGACAGCAAGGCTGGCAGAGAGGCTGGCAGCAAGGCTTGCAGGCAGACATGCAGGCAGGACAGGCAAGGCAATCGATGTGTCTGGAAGCAGGTCTTTCCTCTGAATGGCGACCTGCTTCTGAGCTGCTTCCATTATATCCGCGGGGCTGACGCAATGCATCCTCCCCGCATGCGCAATTAACGCTCGGCATCCGCTAGGCTTCTGCTGTGCATCCGCTCTGCATCCGCTCTGCATCCGCTGTATCCATTCCGCATCCGCTTTGCTGAGGTCCCCCGGAAGCCTAGCGGATGTGCCCTCCGCTCCCATCCACTTCCATCCTCTGGGCTTCCGTTCCGCATCCGCTTTCCATACGCCCTGCGTCCTCCCCGCGTCCATGTTATCCGCTCCGGTTATGCAAATTTTTGCCCCTTCTGAGAGCGGATAACAACGGAGGGAACATTTTTCTCGTCTGTTGTGTCCGTTTTGCATCCGTTGGGCAGTGTGACAGGGCCTTAAGATGTTCTGGGTTTATTTTAAAAGGTTCTTTATTATTTTCTTGTATTTCCCCCCCCTCTTTGGTTTGATTTTCATCGTTTTTTATTATTTGTGGTTGTGAGTTTGTATTTCTTTCAATGTTTCGGGAACGAAGCTGGTCTATGTGCCGCTTCCATTCCCTGCCATCGTCTACGGTTAGACGGTCGGACCGGGGCCCTGTTATTTGTGTGATTGTGCCTAGAAGCCATAAGGGGTCCCCGGTGAATTTTTTTGCATAGACTAGATCACCGATTTCAAATGTTCGGAAATGGCTGGAGGAGTCGGGGGGTCTTTCCAACGTATAATTTGGGTACAACCTGTCTAATTGCGACCTAAGTTTTCTTCCCATTAATAATTCCACCGGGCTTTTGTTGGTTACAGTACTGGATGTGATATGTTGGAGGGTGAGTAGGTGGTTAATTTTATCCTGGACATCCCCAATGTCCATTCTCTCTAAACCCTCTTTGGTAAGCCGGGTGGGCCGGCGCGGTTAGTGCATGGCGTATACCTAGGGAGGCTAGGTATTGTTCAAATTGGATTGCTGTTAATTGTGGCCCGTTGTTGGACACTAGGACTTTCAGCAATCCATGGATTGCGAAGAGTTTGTTAAGTTGTTTAATGACTGCCTCGGTTGTCATAGATGACATTACTACAACTTCCAGCCAATTTGAGTATGCATCTACGACAATTAAAAAGGTATGTCCCCTAGTAGGACCCGCGAAGTCAATGTGGATCCGAGACCAGGGGCCTCGTGGGGTCTCCCAGTCCCTTATGGGTGCTTGTGGTGGGGAAGGCCTGGTTTTTTGACATTTATTACAAGTAGTAACCCAGTATTCGATGTCTTTATCTATACCAGGCCACCAGACATAGCTTCTAGCAAGGCTTTTCATTTTTACAATACCAGGGTGGCCTTCGTGAAGCATACCCAGCACTCTAGTTTGTAATTTAGGAGGGATTACTACCCGATCACCCCACAATAAACAACCTTTTTGAATTGAAAGTTCGGTTTGTCTGGTCCAGAAAGGTTTAAAGTTTTCAGTTTTTTGCTTTTCTGGCCAGTCTTTACCTACGCAGTTAAATATGTGGGCAGTCACTGGGTCCTTTGCGGTGGCTCTGGCGACATCGTTTGCAGATATTGGTAGTTCGGGGCATGTCTCTATCTGCAGGGTTGTCATTGTTGGCACCGGGTCTTCCTCTGTCGTTGGCAACGGTGCTCTGCTTAATGCGTCTGCATGGGAGATTTGCTTCCCGGGTCGATGCGTTAATGTGTAAGAGTATGCTGCTAGGAATTCTGACCATCTCGTCATTCGCGGGAATAAAATGTTTGTGTAGGCTTGTTTCCCGCCAGAATACCTAGTAACGGTTTATGGTCCGTTACGATCAAAAATGTTCTTCCATAGAGATGTTCGTGGAAGCGTTTCACTCCGGCGACGATTGCCAGGGTTTCTCTGTCTAGTTGACTATAATTACGTTCTGTTTTAGACAGAGTCTTTGAGTAATAAGCGACGGGTGCCTCTCTCCCATCGGGCAATTGGTGGCTCAGGATGGCACCGACTCCAAACAGTGAGGCGTCGCAGGTTACCGTCAATGGAAGTATGTTAAACTGGATAAGAATGATGTTTGATGTTTATAAATTTTTTATTTTCTGGAAAGCTTTTTGCTCTCTATGACCCCAAGTCCAATTAATTTTTTTATCCAGCAAACGGTGTAATGGTTCCGCTATTGTCGCTTTGTGGGGGAGAAATACGTTATAGAAATTTATTAGTCCCAAAAATGCCTGCAATTCTGTTTTGTTTCTTGGCTGTGGTGCGTCTTTAATGGCTTTGACTTTTTTTTCAGTAGGGTGTATACCCTCTCTGTCTATAAAGTAGCCCAGAAATTTGACGCGATCAGTCATTAAGCAGCATTTTTCTTTTTTAACTTTCAGGCCAGATTCTCTGAATTTTGTTAGTACATTTCTTAGTCTTTTTTCTAGTTGGGTCGTATCTTTAACCGAAATCAGGACATCGTCAAAATATGGTACGACCCCTTTTATTCCATTTAATAGGCGTTCCATGAGGCTTTGCAACACGCCTGGGGCCACACTCACTCCAAACCGGAGTCTGTTGCATTTGAATGCCCCTTTGTGAGTCACTATTGTCTGTGCCTCGGCCATTGAGGGGTCTACTGGAAGCTGTTGGTAAGCTTGTGCTAGATCTAGTTTAGCAAAAAATTTTCCTCCCCCTAGTGTGTGTAACAAATGTTGTACGACTGGCACCGGGTATGCGCTTTGTTGCAGCGCATGGTTCAGGGTAGCCTTGTAGTCTCCGCAGATGTGTACCGACCCGTTAGGTTTAACCGGTGTTACTATTGGCATCTCCCATTTAGCATGGTCAACAGGTTCCAAAATCCCTTGGTCAATTAATTTGTTTAATTGTTCCTCTATTTTTGCCTTTAATGCAAAAGGAACTCGTCTGGCCTTTAATCTTCTAGGGGCCACCTGGGGGTCTAAACTAAAGGAAATTGGGTTCCCCCAATACCTGCCTAGGGAGTCATCGAAAACGTCCTGGAACTCGTGGATCAGATTTTCTTCCCAGTCGGTTGCAGCCATCCGGTCTACTCCGGACATTCCGATGCCCAATGGTGCGAGCCATTCGATGCCCAGGAGGCTGGATCAGTCCCGGTCGACTATTGTCAGAGGCAGGACTTCGACATGCTGCTTGTAGGCGACTCGGAAATGTCCTAGACCTACTACAGGGATTCAATTTCCTTGGTAGTCCTTCAGGGTTAATTTTTGTTTCTGGAGCTCTTTTAGCTTAATATTTGGGACCAGTTGTTTGATTGTGTCCCATGACACCATTGACAGGAAAGACCCTGAATCGACCTCCATCTCACAGGGGCTGCCTTCGATTTTTACGATTATCTTAACTTTTTTCCCGCTTTCCGTCTGAGCGCTTCCGATAGTGAAAGTTTGATGGGTCTTTTCTCGGTTACTGGCTCGTTTGTTTCGCTGCCACTTTCTCTTGGTTTGTTTCGATTCGGCTTGTGGGGGAGAGTTACTGTGTCTGTTAGGGCTGTAATTTTTTCGATTCCTACAGACCTTCTCGATGTGTCCCCTTTTCTTATAAGCTCTGCAGATGGCATCAAGGAATCTGCAGTCGGCTCGAGGGTGGTTTCCTCCGCAACCGGCGCATTGCCACCAGTTTCTTTTTTTGCGCCTTTTTTTGTTGGCGTATAGGCGGTGGACCTCATCGTCTTCCTGATTCTGATGTCTCGTCAAAATCTTCATGGTGTGTGGTGGCAGGAAATTGTTTCTTTCCTCTAGTTAGGCTCGCTTCGTCATTGTTTGCGTTCATTTGTTTCATTGTGGCCGCTGACTTTTTCGCGGCTTCTGCGGCTGTTGCTTCTGCTATTGCTTCGGCTACAGTTATGTTGGGTTTATTTAGCAGCTTGCTTTGTAAATTAGAGTCTCTTAAACCCAATATTACTCAATCTCACATTGCTTCGTCTAAGTTCAGGAACTCACATGCTCCACCCAGTTGTCGGAGGGCTGCCACAAAATCAGCAATGGTCTCGCCTTCTTTTTGGTCCCTTAGGTAGAATTCGTGCCGTTTGATGAGATTTGACACCACTGGTGTGTAATGAGCCTTCAACATTCGTTGGAGTTCGGGCCAGGTCATTTGCTTTACGTCTCTGGGCTTCGCTAATGCCTTGGCCATTTTGAAAATCGTTGGTCCACAATGCATTAAGAAGACAGCCCTCTTACGCTGGTCTGAGATCTCTTCCATCTTGTTACTTTCCAAGTACATTTGGAAACGGTCTACGTAGGATTCCCAATCCTCTTCATTGGGGTTGAAGGGTGCGGGTGGTGCATTATTTCTGGCCATCGCTTTCAGCCTGGGTTTCAATTCACCGCATGCACAGTCTCGCGTTTTAGGACGATCCCCCCTTCTTCGCCAGTGTTCCGTCCAGAAAAACGCGAGGTAGACCGGGTTCCAACAGTAAAAGTCTTTATTTGCAACAGTAAAGATAAACGGAACAGTTTGGCTCTAGCCGCGTCAGCCTTTATATACGGCTTGCCTACCAGCTTGTAGCCAATGACATTGGTTTGATTTAGCTACCTTTTGGCAGTTCCTTTGGATTGGTTCCTGGTAAACCAATCCCTGTGCTGGCTTTCTTAGCCAATCAGATTAGCGAATTTGGAGTAAACTATTTTCATACAGAACACTAACATCTTTCCCTAATCCTAACCCCAACCCTTTTGTGACTCTATGCACTGTGACAGTTGGACTGTGTTGGGGTGATGTGATCACCATCTTCCCAGCTGGCTTTTGACAAGCAAAGTCAGTGGGAGAAGACAGATTCACTTAATGACAGCATGATTCACTTAAAAACTACAGTGATTCATTAAATAATTGTGGCAAAAATGTTGTAAAATGAGGCACAAATCACTTAACTGCCTTGTTTAGCAATGGAACTTTGGGGCTAAATTGGGGTCATAAGTCAAGGACTATCTGTATCCTGAGGTCTACAAAAAAGGTTTTTTTAAAAAAGTGTGGAAACCACCAGCAAGGAAATATCTTCCCCTTGTAGCAGTTGGATGAACCTGTTTCCTTTTAGATTTTTTTTTTTGATATAAATCTTTGCCAGCTGTTCACAACCTGATCTCATTTCATTCAATAGGATCACCATAATTTAAATCAGTGTTTTCAAATATGCCAACTTTTAAGTTGCTGGCTGGGGAATTCTGGGAATTGAAGTCCACACATTTTAAAGTTGTAAAGTTTGAAAACACCAATTGAAATAAATACAGCGCTACTACGGCCGTTGTTCTCCTTGCATCTGGTTATGCAAAGATGGAGTCTTGCATTATTGTTTCAAGACTGGGATATGCACAAATGACCTACAAGGTGTTGGGGAAAAAAATCAATCGTTAAAATGCCGTATAGAAAGATATCTCTGTTTTGGGGGCTCTGCATCTAACGTTCTTGGAAACAGCCCCCAATAGTGACATGTTTAAATGCCTCAAATCCTGTATGGATGCTGTCCTCAAGTGAAAAAGACAAGTAAGTAGCATTCCTCACCAGCAACCACACCTCTGTGGAAGCCTCTCTAGTCTGCCAAACAACTCTGCCAAAAAAACCATCACAACATTTCACTTCCCAGGTGCTAAGTAAATAAGACAAACTGGAGGAATCAGAATGCGTGATTGCACAGCATTCCAGCGTGCTCTGATCAAAAACAGAGATTGCTTCTATTTATGTTGCACAGAGGTGTCACATAACAATTGTTGGCTGCGAAGAAGATCGAGAGCTTAATCTCTAACATGCCATTAAAAGTTTGAGAGGAGAAAAGCGAGTGCAAACAGCTCCAGTATTATTTCTCAGGCGTGCTTGACAATGTAGTTGTGAGGACATTGTGGTTAAAAAGGTGAAATCTCTCTTGAGTTCTTAGGACTCCATTGAGACATCCAGCCTGTGTTTATTCTTTT